>JAULAV010004758.1:0-84305 GCA_030789695.1 Scilla litardierei | reverse complement strand
AAATTGGAAACCAACGTATGCTTTCGCCCAACGCAAGTCTACAGTAATCTAAACTAGAGTCTCTCTCTCGTGCAAGCCTAGTCCAAATTACTAGCATTAAGATCGACAATAATATTCAATTCCAACTCAAGTTTGCTCTCATGCAAGTCTAGTCCAAATTACTAGCATTGCGATCGACAATAATATTCAATTCCAACTCAAGCTCGCTCTTGCACAACTTGAGTTCCAATCTAGATCATGATAGTTTGTATCCGTTTTATCGTCATACAAACGAATATAATTATAGAAATATAATAAAGATGCTAGCTTTGGTTGCTCTCGTGCACCTATTTTAGGAAATCGCGATTATAGATCTAAATCGAATATCTAAGGCTTCCCTTAGATCAAGATCATCTCTCGAGCTCTCAAGATCCAATAGAAATCCCGAGCTATCCGTAGTAAATCAATCACAATCTAACCCTTAACTAGTTTAGCGACATAGCAATTCAATAGATCTCACAAATCATACTTTAAATCCATAGGGTTCATCCCTTTGCCCTAAAGCAAAGAGACTACTCACAATTCATCATAGAAATCATAATAGAAACAATATGTGCAATAGAATTCATTATAAAACTTAGATTTAGAGAGAAATATAGCATAAAAATATCAACTTGCAAGAGTTTAGACAACCCGATTTTGAAATACAAGCTTCAAGAATAAGAATTTTAGGTTTTTCTCTCTAATACTTTTGCCAAAAGAAAACTAGAACTAGAATTAAAACTAAGAAAATTATACTAAAGAGTCTCTCCTTGGGCTGCCATCAAAACTGGGTGCTTATAGCCGCCCAAAAATACAGAAAATCCTGACAGATTTGCCCCTAAACAACTGCAAACCCTAGATTTGGGAATCTCCGACGGCGCATTAGGTCGAGTGAACTGCTCACTCGGTCGAGTGCAAAATCTGTAGAAATTGGGGTTTTCAGTGTTCTGGAAATTCAGACCACTCGGCCAAGTAGTCTTCTCACTCGGTCGAGTGAGATTCATACTCAGTCGAGTAGGACATACTGCAGATCCTCTCTAAAAACAGAGAAGCGTCGAAGGATTTCTTCGCAATTTTTATCGCTACTCTTTTGAGTGGGCTTCTCACTCGGTCAAGTGGAATCTCTCACTCGACCGAGTACATTCTGGCTCTTCATCAGGCTGGATTGGGCATGTCAGCTTCACTCGGTCGAGTGGGCTACGTCACTCGGTCGAGTGGGCTGCTTGATGCTCCAAAACTAACACCTAGTAGATACCTAGCAATGGCACGAATGCCAAGGGCTAGATGTATCCCAGATGCAAATTCCTGGCACTTTACGCAAGCGTACGGTGTCAAGTAATTGTATAAAAGATATCGATCCCACAGGGAAGGTAGAGATGTTATTGTCTTGGGCTATTTCCAAATCTCGGAATTTAGATAGCAGTCTGTTTTGAGAGATTTTTTTGTTTGGGATTGTGAACAATTAATAAAGACTTGGGCTTTAGGACTCACCATTAGGATCATCGGATGTCGATGCTAGGTTAAGACTCTTACGTTGCATTTGCTTTATTAGGGATTGTCGCATCCAAGATGTGGAATCCATGACTCTAAGCGCCATGAATCTAACGTATCGTATTAACCCCGCTCTCGCGATAGGCGCACACGATATATGCATTAAGAATCGACAATATTCATGCCACTCTCGTGGACAGAATGATCTCAACTCATGCCACTCTCGTGGGTTAGAGTTGAGATGTATTTTGGTGGCTCTCATTGACGCAATGGCGGTAGCCGTCAATTAGTAATATAGTTCGTCGGTGGATCCTATCAAGACACGAGCCGGGCATGGTCACGAGCCCTAATTGAATCCACTAACTCCATTATTAAGTCTATAGGATACTCCTTAAGCCAATCGATTCCACCGACCGTGGGCACGATCTCAGTACGAGTTCTCCTATAAACTTTGCAAGATCAACGAAAATTCGTCCCTTTTATATCAACGCAACCTAAAAATCCTAACTTTGCATCTAAATCCAAGATCCATGGGCTAATTCATTAGCCCTAGATGGAACTACTCATGCATCATAGAAATAACAGAGAAAGATTCGATAGATGCAATGGAATTCATCATGGCAATAGAAAACATCAAAATCAATGGAACGTTTAGAGAATTGTTACCAACGCATTGTAGAGCAATAGAAAACCAAAAAGAATTAAGAAAATAAGATTCCTTGCGCAATAGAACAATAAAAATCCAAGCGTTGTCTTCACAAAATTACGACGACACAAAACTCTCTAGATCTCAAAACACTAATTAAAACTAAACTAAACTTTTCTCCAAAGTTGCCATACGAAAATTGATCGTAGCCCCGGGAGTACACACACCCGGGACAAACGACGTGTAGTCTTACCGCAAGCGCACGGTGTAGGGGCGAGCGGGTATCGAACTCAGGGAGGAACAAATGATAGTATCTCCTTCCAATCACCTAGCTATCAAGAGGGTCGAGAATAGTTTGGGGTGAACAGTCACAATCGTACGGATTTCAAAAGGAAATATCAAATTAATAAAACGTCTAAGGGTAGGGAATCCCCGCTACGGACCGTCTCTCATCATTGTGATTCATAGGTTTCATCATTGCTAAACTTAAATGTGGGTGGACTAGTCGCAACTAATTATAGAACCAAGCTCACGCTCTCGTGCTATTGCCGGTCTATAGCAAACCTAGAATAGGGTCCAATCTCTTGCAAACCCTAGCCTAAGCTGCTAGCGTGAAGAACAACATCATCGTTCAATCATATCTCGAGCCCACTCTCGTGCAAACTCGAGCTACGACCTAGGTTGCGATAGTTCCTATCCGTCCAATCTCTTGCAAACGGATAATGGTATAGATTCACAATTGAAAATCTTAGCTTTGGCCCAATCTCTTGCAAACCAAGTCTGGAGGGATCCAAATGTCAATCTAAATCGAATATCTAGGCCTTCCTATCAATTTGGACCCAATCTCTTGCAAATCCCAATCGATATGAATCCCTAGCTATCCGTAATTAATCAATCCCAACCTAACCCTAATCAATTCTAGCAACAATTTCACAAATTCATCACAATTTAGAAATAGAGTCCATATGGTTCATCCCTACGCCCTAGACGATGGCACTACTCACTATTCATCATGAAATTCTCAGAAAAATCAATAATAATATCAAGAGAATTCATTGCAATAGAGAAATAACAAATAAAAATTGAGTTTTTGATAGAAAATAGACAAACCAATGAAGATCCAATGATATCCAATGAGAATCCAAATAGAGTAGCCTTTTAATCTCCAAAAAGAAAGCCTAAATCTAATTAATCTAAAAAAGTTCTGAAAAGTTCTGAAAAAGGCTGCAAAAAGCTCTCCTAACTAGGGCAAAAACTGGGTTTAAATACCCCCCCCCCCCAAAATCGCCCAAAAAATCGTGACCAAACTGCTCCTGCGCAGCCCAGAAATCGCAACTTACGCAGCAGGCGGAGCAGCTCACTCGGCCGAGTGACAGACCCTGTAATAAAATAGTAAGTCAGGGGGGTCTCAGGGTCTGCCTTCGGAGGTGACTCGGCCTAGTATACTTCTTCATTCGGCCGAGTGGCTTTATCGCTCGGCCGAGTGACTTTCGACTCGATCTTCGAAAAATACAGTAACTTCGGCCTTTCTCTGGGCAATTTCTCTGTACCACTCGGGCGAGTGAGATTTCTCATTCGGCCGAGTGGTATTTCTTCGTTCGGCCGAGTATACGCTGAAATTAGCTCTGTGTGCGTATCAGTTCTGGTCGGCCGAGTGGGGCTTCTGGTTCGGCCGAGTGACTGCTCCACTCGGCCGAGTGGCATGCTGTAAATGCCCAATCTTCTCTGTTTCTCCTCCACGTCGCTCCTATGAAGTTCCTTCTTCTTCCACTCATCTTCCATCGCTGAATGGCCCTCAAATGAGCCGTGGGTGACACTCCTTAGCGCTTGTGAACCAATTGATCTCAAAATCGCTCCGAATCGCTCCATATTTCCTGAAATATGACAAAACAAGAAATAGTGAAAAGCATCGCAATATTGTCAAATAATCGTGAAAAAACGCGATATGAGCGATCAAAATGGCATGCAAACATGCAGAAAAAAGGTGTAAAACATTGAGTGATGAAAATCCACCAAGTTTACCTCTTACTCGTCCTCGAGGAAGATAAGTAAAAGGCGAGCCCGATGGAAAAAATAATAATAAAAATAAAAAGAAAAGATGGAAGAGATAGAAAATAAAGAAAGCAAGCAAAGAGAGAGGTGTTAGATCATTTTCTCAGGACGTGGGTTTTGCTTTCATGTAGCACACGGCGAACGTAAAACTCACGCCAAAGATTTTTATCTCGATACCTTAGTATATGGATGCATTCAAAATAGAAAACCCGAGAATAGCAAAATAATATGAGATACGGAATCATTCTAGAATTAACATCGTCTGAAGCATCTAAAGCGGTATACAAAATCATAGACCGCACACTTTTCAATTGAATGCTTTCTATCTGGAGTATAAGAGATATCACACAATATTGAGCAATAAGAATAGAAAAGTGTGGTTTTCATGAAATGTATGCTAAGTGTCAATTCCTGGATTTCGCAAAACTTTTAGTGATCTCACCAAGTATAGAAAATTACCTAGCTTAGGTTGTCATGCACAGTCAGGCAGTCTCTCTCTCTCTCACATCATTGGTTCCTCTCCCCTAAGCTTATCTATAAGAGTGGTGGCACAAGATAAATCAATAAATATATTCCCCATTTTTGAAGCTCCATGATAAAAATAAAAACAAAAGAGGGAAGAAAGAGGGAAAGAGTGTGAGATGGGATCATGTATAAACTTCTTTTCTCTTTTCTTTTCTTTTTACCTTTTTTCTCTTTTTTTAAGATATCTATATACAACTGTGATCCCAAATCAAAAGATAGAAAGATATACATGTATATTTTTTTCTTTTAGATTTTGGAGGTAGTGGAGCATGAACTTTATAAAGCGGGGGAATTGCCAATATAGGATCCGCTAAAGGGAGATTCACCAATGAATATAAATAGAGAATTAATGCTCAAGATATGTGGAGAAAGAAATAAATGTAACACTCGGTTCACTCTATAAGACGTGCACAACAACTTCAGCAGAGTAATGTAATCTACTCAGTTTGATCTCAGAAAGTAAACTAGTCTAGTTATATCACCCTAACATTCATTCATTCAACCAGAAAGTGAGGTGTACATTTTTCATGCAATAAGAAGTGATATAAGAAAGGAAAGCAGTACTCCATACATAAGAAATCAATGCGTGAAGCTTGGTGTGTTTTCTACGAAAAGCATACATATGAATTATCAAACTTCAGCTAATAACAGAATTTCATCCACATTTATATACGAAAAAGTGGGTTACTATCTCAAATGCATAGCATGACAAAGAATATGATATCTGAAATAAAAAACTACTGCGTGACAAAATAGCGTGCAAACAGAGATAAGCTAATCACCACGTCATCATCATCACAGAAAAATCATCTCTAGCAAAAGATGAAAGAAATAAGGATAAAAGAAAATAGAAACTACTACGAAATGCAGTACACTCAAAAGGTAAGAAAACGTGATGCATGATAAAAAATGAAAAAGTGGGTGAAAATGAGTGCAAAAAGCGGAAAATGTGAGAAAAGCAAAAATAAAAGGGTGACAAAAAGCAAAAGTATGAGAACTCGCTCCCCCAAGCTAAAGTGCACAGTGTCCTCAATGTGCGAAGTGTGGCACACCGAGAGACGTGAAATGGGTGGGGTGGTGACGATGCATGCATGATGAAAATAAATGAAAAGGAAATGATATGGTAATGCAGGTGATGCATGCAGAGGTCAAAGTGGTGCAGAATATCAGTGTCCCCAAAAATAAGCTCCATCACTCCCAAAGAGATATAAACAGATATGACCAAAAAGGTACCAAAACAGTGTGTGGAGGAGGGGATCAAAAATCATCAGGCTCCAAAAACGACCCGCAAAACAGCAGAAATATAGAAGGCATCCAGTGTGTGCCTAGGCTGGTGGTGGTGCACCAGCACTGTCCTATGGGGTAGGTGGTGGTGGAGGTGGTGGGCGTGGTAGCTGCTGGGTGGGTGTCGGTGGTGGAGGCAGACGCGCCAGGATCTGGTTCAGGCAAGCCTGAATACTGAGAGGAATGGCGACGTGGGTCTGTACAGAACTAACTATGGCGGAGAGAGCCCTGAAATCCCCTCTAAGTCCACTAACAGCCCCTCAAGAGCACGAATGGTCTGAACTAGGGTGTCGGGGGTGGTGGAGCAGAGGGACGCACAGGTCTAACTGGTGAAGTGCGGGGCTGTCTCACGCAGGCAGTGGAGTGGATGGGTTCAGCAGGGAAGTGGGGTAGTGGTGATGTGCTCACTAAGTGATGCCCAGCCTCTGTGAGAGGCTGGGACGCAGGAAAGGTCGAAGTGGAAGCAGCAGCAAAATTGGAAGTGAAAACATACAACGAGTCGGTGTAAGAGGTCAGCGACGCAGACGTGGGGACAGATGTCACGACACTCTCAGAAAAGACAGCGGCAGTGGAGACTGAGAAGTCGACGGCTGGGGAGGCCGTGAAGGGCACAAAAGATGACTCCCCAGGAGTCGAGAACAACAATCGGGATTGGGATTGGGTCTCTATTGCGGTGGTGAAAGAGGACTCGCCGCTCTCAATAATGGTAGGAGGATGCTCGGGGCTTAGAGAGGTAATGGGCTCGGCAGAAAGAGGCACGGTGGTGGTGGTGGTGGACGGCTCAGCTAAAGTACTCCCGACACTAACAGATGTGTGAACAGAGGTGTTGGGAGGCGCAGACAGGGCAGGAGCAGGCTGAGGGATCACGGGTTCGACGGGTGGAACGAGGGGCTCCTGTTGAATCCTCGGGCTCAAGCATGTAGGCGGCGGGGATAAGGAGATCCATCGCTGAATCCAGTCTCCACCGTTTGGTCCAGTATGTATCCGAGCAGGGCTCGGGAGAACCATGTAATCCACGCTGAAGGGACCATGCAGCCACACCCAGTGCTGATGACCATGAGGACGAAGCATCTTCATCTGGGCCATAACATCTATAGAAAGTGTAGTGGGGCCAGGAGGTCGATGCAGGTCATCAGGAAGGTCCACGCCGGTCATAAGGGCCAAGAGGGTGACCAGATCGCCGCAACAGATAGGCGTACGAGCGCTCACAAAAATAATGATGCGGTCCAAAAACCAACTGGCAATGTCGATCTCGACGGCGGGGACCAAATCGTCACTACCCCTATCTAGAACCCTAAGGCGTGTCATCGCATAGAGCATATAGAGCTCTGGCGTAGATAGCGTCCCGGGCTCGTACCTCGCAAGAAAAGTAGTCACCATAAGGCACTGTGTAATGAGGAGGCAGGGGTGGATAATAGCAGATGCCTTGGCCCTACTAGGGTCAAAGGCGAGAGGGGATCCCGTGATCCATGTCCAGAAGGTGTGGGTGTCGAACGACGGGGGTGGAATGTGCGTGGGAGCGTAGGCACGGTCTAGGTTAGGGACGACGGGCCACTGGAAAAATGCTCTAAGCATGTCGAGAGTGATCTCGCACTCTCGATCCATCAAACAGAAGGAGCATCCTCCAGGGGTCCGATCAATGGAACTAAGGACCTCTAGTGTCAGACGGATGTAAGTATCCGCCGACACCGACAGAAAATCACGCCATCCCACGTTGTCGTACAATGTGAGAAGCCCCTCAAGTACCCCTAGGCAGTCTAGGTTGGCTAGGTGTGCAAACCTAGAGGGTACTATCGAGCGATGGCAGATACGCTCGAATCTGGTGCGGTGTGCATCATTTCGAAACGTAATCCCCATCGGCCCGACGACGGGAGCGGGTGGTGGAACGGGATCAGCAGGAAGCGGCTGTGTAGGTGATGGTGGGCTAGGTGGAGGGGAGTCTGCCCTAGCGGAAGAGGAGCCAGGATCACTAACTTCTTCCGCTTCGAAGCGAGCTCCCGCGTGCGTGAATTACGGCGTGGCGGCATGTGTGCCGCGCAACGAGCCCAACCAAAACAAAATGTGACGCACTAAATAATGAAACGAGTATACCTGAGCACGTCGGGAGAGCAATCAGTGATGTGTGCGAAGATACGCCTCCTACGCAAATCTCAGTATGCATCAAAAGGCTCCTTACAGCTCCCTAAAGCTCCCCCAATCTAGCCTAAAACACAAATGATAAAATCAGTCAATAATAATCAATATGTATTGGGGAGACATGGGATAATAGATATAAATAAAATTTGATTTGAATTTGGGGAGCAACTGGCGTACAAAATAGGAGAAATGGGGAGAAAATAAGCATTTTGGCGAAATGGGGTGACGGCGGCGGCGTAGGGTGGTGCCGGCGGCGTGCTGCGGCTGGGCGGGGCTGACGTCGGTGGGTAGCTGCTCCTCGTCGGCAGTCGGGGTCGGATCGGGCGAAGGAGCGAGGATTCGGTCGACAGCAGCTGAAGTGGCTCGGGCGAAGGCGAAGAAAATTGGGGGATTTTGGATTTTTTGGAATTCGCGCAGTGCCCAAAGCATATATAGGGATGATACGACTCGGTCGAGTGAATATTTCACTCAGCCGAGTGGGTTATGCAATAGAATTTCGAAAAATATCTCCCAAAAGTTACGACTCAGCCGAGTGACTTTTCTCATTCGGCTGAATGGAAAAGTTCCACTCGGCCGAGTAGCTCAGCCACTCAGCAATTCTTAGAGCGTGCATGGTATCTGTTTCACTCGGCCGAGTGACAAGTCACTCGCCTGAGTGGCCAATTATACTGTAAAGCGAAAAAATTAACAGAGAGTTGGTCAGCAGAAACTTCCCTGATTGGCACTCACTCGGCCGAATGGAGTCTTTGCTCGGCCGAGTGACATATTTTACTCGGCCGAGTGGCTTCCTGTTTTCTGCAACGGCTCACTGTTTTGCTCCATTCTCTATTTTTCTTCCTCCAGTCGGCTCCTTCTTCATCCTGGGGCCTAAGCGCGCTCCTGAAGCGCTCTCCCTTGCCATGGTCATCCTCCATTTGAATGATCTCTCTTTCTCATTCTCATGTCATGAAAATTAGGACCCGTTGTCATGATTTTCATGGACACTAGACTCTAAACACTAAGAAAATCTAAAATAAAAATGAAAATCAACTAAAAATGATATAAAACTGTCGGGTTGCCTCCCGACAAGCGCTCGTTTAAGGTCATGAGCTCGACCCCTTAAGATTTTCGTTTAGCGCATGATGTTGGTCGCTTATGAGATGCGCCCGTCAAATTTTCCGGGAAGGCCACTTGGATTTGGTTTTTGGTGGTCGTCGGCCTTCCTCGGCATCCCCTCATCATGGGTAGAGTTGGGGGATAAGTCCCCCAAGCTTGAGCTAGCACCAATCTTCCCTCTCATCGGTGATGCCGATCTTCTATTCGACGGAGCTTTCTTTGGATTCTTAGCGTCGAGAGCTTGCAAAGCTCCCTTATCCTTGTGACATCAGCGTCACCTTCATCTTCGGCCATGGGGCTATCCGGAGGGTCCTCCAACTTTTCTTCAATACTAGAAATTTGGCCTTCTTCAAGGCCATCTTCATTGAGAGCGCCGATGGAGTGCAGAATGGCTTCTTTGATCACCTCATCAAGGAGGTCCACATAGTCCAACTCCTTTTGGTAGGGCATGTGCTTCATGGCTTTGGGTATGTGAAACTCAACCTCAATGTTCTTGACATTCAAGGATAATGTGCCTTCTCTCACATCGACTATAACGCCGGCGGTGGCTAAGAACGGGCGTCCAAGAATAAGTGAAGTGTCGCCCTCTTCCTTGATTTCCATGACGACGAAATCGCAAGGCAAGCATATCTCTCCCGGAATTTGTAGCGGGATGTCCTCCGCAATCCCTACTGGCCTAGTGACCCGACCATCTGCTAGTTGTATCCTCATGTTGGTTGGCTTCAAGTCGGTCCCCGTATTCAATTTTTGGAACATGCTAAGGGCATTAGGCTCACACTTGCTCCCAAGTCAACTAAAGCCTTTTGCAATGGGGCTCCTCCAAGTGTGCACGGGATGCGGAATCTATCGGGTTCCTTGAATTTAGCGGGCGCCTTTTCCTTCTGGTTGAACCAAGTCCCTTGTTCGGCGAGCATTATTTACTCCTTCCTCTTCTTTCCCGATATTAAGGCCTTCAAGAATTTTGCATACAACGGGATCTCCACTATAGCATCTAGGAAGGGTATGTTGAGGCTTACTCCCCTCAAATATTCAAGGAACTTAGCGAGCCTCTTCTCAATTTTGGCTCTTGCCAACCGTTGTGGAAATGGTACCGGGGGGGCATATAGATGCGCTCCTCGTTGGGCTTCTTCACTTCAGAATTTCTGCCTCCTTGTGGCTCCTTTGGGCTCTCCTCCTCAATCACCGACTTCTTGTCATCCAAGATTTCTTCCACGGGCTCCTTAGTTTGGACCATGACAGGAGTAGTATCCTTCTCGCCCCTAGTTGTGACCGTCACTACCGCATTTATGTGGCCGGTATTATTCCGTGGATTGGGCTCCAGCTGAGCCGACAATTGTTGGGTGTTTTTGTTAAGCAACGCGAGTTGCTCCGCTAGTTGAGCCACTACGGTATTCAGAGAGTCTTGTTGCGCAATCAACCGAGTGTTTATCTTCTTTTGCTCCACCATGAACTCCTCCACCCTAGCTTCATGATCTGATCTTTGGTGTGCTTGAGGTAGGTTAGGAGCTCGCCAACCTTGATTATAACCGGGCGGCCTATACGGTCCCGCTTGTTGCCTAGGCGGGTAATTTTGTTGCGGTGGCCCCCTTGGTTGGTATTGATGTTGTGGAGGTGGAGGCCTAGCTTGAGGTTGTTGCGGCGGTGGTGGGTTTAGGGCTCCTTCATTATTTGCATACGAAAATCCCGGATGGTTCCTTGCGGCCGGGTTGGCCCAATAGCCGGAGTTCCCTGCAACGTATTGCACTTGCTCCAAGGCTCCCTCTCCTTGCTCTCCTCCTATGAACATGACTTGAGATGGATCTTGCCAATCACTCATATTACTTACCGACGTAGATGTAGAGGGAGCTCTATGTGGCTTGGTGATATACTTCTCCAACCACTACCTTGTGGAGAGAGTCAAATTTGTTCGAAAGCTCCGCTACGGCCTTGGCTTCATATATGCTAGTGGGCTTCAAAGAGTTAGAAGAATGTCCTCGCTCATCGCCCCATTGTTGATTATTAGTAGCTATCTCCTCTAATAGGGCCGTAGCTTCATCTTCCATTTTGGAAAGAATGGCTCCGTTAGCGGTCGCATCTATGATCTGCTTCATGCCCGGTTGGAGTCCATTATAAAAACTGTGAACTAGCTCCCATTCTTCTATACTGTGATGGGGGCATTGATGCTGTAAATCCTTGAAGTGCTCCCACGCCTCGTATAGGGTCTCTTGCGGTCCTTGCTTGAAGGACATGAGTGCACTTCTAATCTTCACTGTCTTAGATGGCGGGAAGAATTTGTCAACAAAAGCACTAGCCAACTCATCCCAAGTAGTGAATACCCGTTCCGCCTGCGTCCTCAACCAATATAAAGCTTTGTCTCTGAGGGTGAAGGGAAAGAGTCTCAAGCGGATAGCATCAACGGAAACTCCCGGCATTTGAAAGGTGGCACACTTGGACAAGAATAGCTAGATGTGATAATGTGGATTCTCATGGTAGTTCCCATGGAATGGGTCTTGTTGCATTAAGACCACTAATCCCATCTTGAGCTCAAAATTCTTATCTGCCGCCAACTCCGACATAGCGATGGAAGAAGTAGTGGAGGAAGTCTTAGGCCTAAGCCTATCTCTGATGGATATGATCATCACCATATGTGCCGCTAGTTCCTCCGGTGTCTCCGTGCGCTTCATACAACTATCCTCTGTAGCGTGCCTTCTCTCGGCTCTGATCCTCCTCTCGGTATGTTCGATCTCTGGATCAAATATAATATCCTTTGGATCCGCTGTCGATCTCGTGTTCATGCAAAGAGAAACAGAGTTTCAAAGAAATTGTTAGCATGAAAAAGGAGTAAAAAGATAAAATAATAAAACAAAAAGAATATACTAAGTAAAGGGAATAAAACACTGTCACCTCCCTGACAACGGCGCTAAAAACTTGATCGTAGCCCCGGGAGTACACACACCCGGGACAAACGACGTGTAGCCTTACCGCAAGCGCACGGTGCAGGGGCGAGTGGGTATCGAACTCAGGGAGGAACAAATGACAGTGTCTCCTTCCAATCACCTAGCTATCAAGAGGGTCGAGAATAGTTTAGGGTGAACAGTCACAATTGATCACTCCGTATTTTACACCCTTTTTCTGCATGTTTGCATGCCAATTTGATCGCTCATATCGCGTTTTTCACGATTATTCGATAATATTGCGATGCTTTTCACGATTTCTTGTTTTTGTCGTATTTCAGGAGATATGGAGCGATTCGGAGTGATTTTGATATCAAGAGGATTTGCACCCACTCCGGAGTGTCACCCAAGTCTCTTTTGAGGGTAATTCGACGATGGGAGACAAGTGGAAGAGGAAGATGTTGGATCTGGATCCTAGCCTAGAGGGGGGTGAATAGGCTAATAAAAATAGTTCGTGCAACCCACGAATAAGCACACGCAGTTATAGCACAACCAGAGTAAATAAAATGTAGACACACAGCAGATTTACCCTGGTTCGGTCGTCCCAACGACCTACTCCAGCCCCCAAAGCAGAACTAGTATTGAATAGCGCAATAGGTACAAAACCACAAGTTAGAGCACGCTCAGAGCACCCTCTACGTCTCTACACTCGCCAGGCTCTCAGTACCCCACACACAGTGTTTTCTCTCACTATCAATCCTAGTAAAGCTTTCTACCAGCTAGTCCCAAACTAGCTGGGTCCCACTTGTCTAGTCCCAACTAGACATGTCCCAAAATAGTCACCAAAAACAGGTAAAGTTTCCCCTACGAAGATCTATCACAATTGCTACACAAAATAATAAGGTATAGAGTTTAGGAAGCTCAGATTGTGTAGCAGCGATGTCTTCTCCAATAAGCACTGTTCAGATCTCGTCTGACGTAGATATAGATGTCTCCCCGTCTCGTCAGCAACTCAAGATGCTCTGAAGATACGGCTAGCAATGTGTACGTGCACAACTCCCCTCAATAGTTCGGCTCCTGTTTGCGGCTTCCTTAGAAATTTCGGCCCCCGTAGAATAATTCGGCATGTGTACACTTGAAGACCCTGCAAAACAAAAGAGAGCAAGATTCCTTGATTTATTCGGCCTTCTGTTCTTTGATTCCCTGCACAGTAGGCAAAGACAAGTAACAATAATTGAAGGGATAAGGGACTTATTAAAACATTAAAACATTAAAACATTAAATACTATTCAAATCCCATGATGCACCCGTCCCCTTTTCTTTGCCCTTTCTTTGCTCAGAACATTAAAGGCTTGCTTGCATGAAAACAAATCAGCAACAAGTACAAACAAAAGGGTATTAAAAAAGGAATAGAAAATGATTCTCTTGTGAAGCCAACACCATGCGCCCTGTGAATTTGATGAAGAATGATTAAGGTTTAGGAGCAAGTGATGCATACAACGAATTAAAAAATCTTAACAAGAATTATTTAACACACAGATTTCGGCTGGAAAAAAATCAAACGTCAGATCAAAAAATGAAGCACCCAAATAAGTTTTGGCCTCCTCCAAAAATCTGTGTTGCTTGGCTCTTCGAATTTTATCAAGAGGTACAGCTCTCAAAAGAAAATTTTATGATGATCTCAAAAATATTTTCGGCTCTCTGTGAAAAATTTTGCGACACACGACAGCTTAGTTTCATGAAGGTGCGGCTCTTAGGAAGGGGATCATGAAGGCGCACGGGTTATGATTTCTGAAAAGAAAATTGGCCGGCCTTGTAAAACAATCAGCAATTAAATGTATTAGCTTATCCTTTAAAAAATTATAACAGGCCAACAACTTGTGAAGGGGAGACAATAAAAAAATGAACACAGAAGCCCCCTTGACCAAAGTTTTGCCGGCTGCCCTCTGTGAATTGTTGCGGCTTGTCACTTCGTTGGATACTGTGCAATTTGTGTAGCCTGCCAGTAGGAAAGAGGTTGGAATAAAAGGATTAAAATATATGATATTTTACTTCCCTTTAGAGATGGGTAGCACGTTCGTCTTGCTAAAGGAAAGCAAAATCACAGCTTGCTTCTGATGTCTCTTGATGCCCCTAGTAGATTTTTGGCTTGGGAATTTTTCTTATGGCCGGCCTGAATTTGATTACCGCGCCTCTTTTCAACCCTAGAGGATGGGTTTTTATAGGGTGATGATGGGGTGATGCGGTTACGGGGAATCCTATTTTGAATAGGAGATTAGAGATTTGGTTCTATCACTTTGCACCTCAAATAGGAGATTTGATTTGATCAATTTGGGATTTGATAGCAATTCAAATTGGATATGAAATTTAAATTAATCTCTAATTGATTTGACCAAATCCCAAGTTGATTCCATCTCCCACCACGTTGACCAAGTCAAATCGCTTTATGTATAGCAATTCCTCTACCGGTTGACTAAGTCAAACTTCTTTGTGCACACACACTCCCTTTCTCACAAAATGCTATACGAATAGCAATTCCGCCAAATAGTGAAGGTATATTGTTTCGCCAAGCCTGAAACACACTAAGCACACACGTTAGATATAATGATACGTTTGTCATCATCAAACCAAGATCCTAGATCGTTGCTCCCAACAGAAGAAACTTCGTAGGAGCGACGAGGAAGCGAAACGATGAAGATTGGGCATTTGCAGCATCTCAATCGGCCGAGTGAAGTACTCACTCAGCTGATGCAAGAAGACCGCTCGGCCGACCAGACCGGACACGCTCCAGAGAAGGAATTGGGAGTGCACTCGGCCGAGTATGAAGATCGCATCGCCCGAGTGGCATGGGAAAATCCACATCAAAAGAGGCCGACTTACTGGAAATGTACAGGCAATTCAGAGTCGTCACTCGACCGAGCAAGAAATGCCCCTCGGTCGAGTGAGTAAAGCCACTCGGCCGAGTCACTTCTGAAGACAGACCCCCGAAAATTCTCGACTTACTGTAAATGTACAGGGTTTGTCACTCGGCCGAGTGAGCTGCCCCGCCTGCTGCGTAAACTGCGATTTCTGGGCTGCGTAGGGGCATTTTTGTGACGATTTTTTGGGCAATTTTAAGGGATATTTAAACCCAGTTTTTGCCCTAGTTTAGAAGAACTTTTTGATACTTTTGGCAGCCTTTTTAGAGAGCTTTTTAGATCAATAGATTTAGCTTTTCTCTTGGAGATTAAAAGGTTATTTTTGTTGGATGCTATTGGGTTCTCATTGGTTTGTCTCTCTTCTTATCAAAAACCCTATTTTTGTTGATAATTTCTCGATTGTAATGAATTGTGTTGATTTTGCTATTGAATTTCTTATGAATTGCATGATGATTAGTGAGTAGTTTTATTGTCCTAGGGCATAGGGATGAACCCTATGAACCCTATTTCTGAATTGTGATGGATGGGTGAAATTCTTGCTAGAATTGATTTGGGTTAGGTTGGGATTGATAAATTACGGATAGCTAGGGATTCATATCGATTGGGATTTGCAAGAGATTGGGTCCCAATTGATTGGAAGCCCTAGAAATTCGATTTAGATTTACGATTGGACTTTTCTAGAATTGGTTTGCAAGAGATTGGACCAAAGCTAGGGTTTTCAATCGTAATTCTATTACAATACCCGTTTTCAAGAGATTGGACGGGTAGGAACTATCTCAACCTAGGTCGTATCTTGAGTTTGCACGAGAGTGGGCTCGAGATACGATTGAACGATGATGTCGATCCTAATGCTAGCGGTTTAGGTTAGGGTTTGTAAGAGATTGGGCCCTACCCTAGGCTCGCTATAGACCGGTAATAGTGCGAGAGCGTGAGCTTGGTTCTACATTTAGTTGCGACTAGTTCACCTAAAATTCAAGTCTAGCAATGATGTAACCTATGTATCACAACGATGAGATACGATCCGTAGCGGGGATTCCCTATCCCTAGGCGCTTTATTTTATTGATATTTCTATCGACATTCGAACGATTGTGACAATTTTACCCAAAATTATTCTCGACCATTTTGATAGCTAGGTAATTAGAACGAGACACCGTCATTGTTCCTCCCTGAGTTCGATATCTGCTTGCCACTACGTCGTGCGCTTGCGGTAAGACTACGAGTCGCTCGTCCCGGGTGGGAGTCGACCAAGTTTTTGGGGCCGTTACCGGGGAGGCGACAGTGTTTTATTCTCTTTACTTAGTGTCTTATTTTTCCTTTATTACTTTTATCTTTTAACTCCTTAATCATGCTAACAATTCCTTTGAAACTCTGTTTTCCTTTGCTTGTACACGAGATCTACGGCGAACCCCGAAGAAATACTATTTGATCCGGAGATCGAACGTAACGTGAGGAGGATCAGAGCCGAGAGAAGGCATGCTACGGAGGACAATTGTATGAACCGTGCGGAGACACCGGAGGAGCTAGCGGCACGAATGGTGAGGATCATATCTATCAGAGATAGGCTTCAGCCTAAGACTTCTTCCACCACATCATCCATTGCCATGCCGGAACTAGCGGCGGACAAGAATTTTGAGCTAAAGACGGGATTGGTAGTATTGATGCAACAAGACCCGTTTCATGGGAATGCCCATGAGAATCCGCATTATCACATCCAGCTTTTTTTGTCCAAATGCGCCACCTTCCAAATGTCGGGCATTTCCATTGATGCAATCCGACTGCGACTCTTCCCCTTCATACTTAAGGACATAGCCTTATATTGGTTGAGGACGCAGGCGGAAGGTACATTCACCACTTGGGACGAGTTTGCAAGCGCCTTCGTCGACAAATTCTACCCGCCATCCAAGACGGTGAAAATACGGAGTGCTCTCATGTCTTTTAAGCAAGGACCGCAGGAGATCCTCTATGAAGCATGGGAGCGCTTCAAGGATTTACAACATCAATGCCCCCATCACAGTATAGAAGATTGGGAGCTTGTTCACAATTTCTACAATGGACTCCAACCGGGCACGAAGCAAATTATTGACGCAACCGCCAATGGAGCCATATTATCCAAGACCCCGGATGAAGCTACGGCCTTGTTGGAGGAGATGGCCTCTAATAATCAACAATGGGGGGACGAGCGAGGTCATTCTTCTTCCTCCTTGAAGCCCACTAGCATTTATGAGGCCAAGGCCGTGGCGGAGCTTTCAAACAAATTTGACTCTCTCCACAAGGTGGTGGAGAGATTGGAGAAATATATCACTGAGCCACATGGAGCACCCTCTACATCTATGCCGGTATCCAATATGAGTGATTGGAAAGACCAATCTTAAGCCATGTATGTAGGAGGGGACAATGGAGAGGGAGCCTTGGAGCAAGTACAATATGTTACGGGGAACTCCGGATATTGGGCCAACCCGGCCGCTAGAAACCATCCTGGCTTTTCATATGCAAACAATGATGGTGCTTTGAACCCCCCGCCACAACAACTTCCTCAAGCTCGACCTCCACTACCACAACCTCAATATCAACCGAGGGGGCCACAACAACAAAATTACCCGCCGAGGCAACAAGTGGGACCATATAGACCTCCCAGTTATAACCAAGGTTGGAGAGCTCCCGACCCACCTCAAGCTCCACCACGATCGGACCACGAAGCTAGGGTGGAGGAATTTATGGTGGAGCAAAGAAAGATCAATGCTAGATTGACGGCGGGACAAGAGTCACTAAATACCATCGTCGCTCAACTTGGAGAGCAACTTGCGTTGCTCAACAAGAACGCCCAACAATTGCCGGCTTAACCCGAGCCCAATCCACAGAGCAACACTGGACACATCAATGCGGTGGTTGCAGTTACAACAAGGGGCGGGAAGGATACCACTCCCGCTATGACCCAACGTAAGCAACCCGTGGTGGAAAATTTGGAAGAAAAAGAGACGGCAATTGAAGAGGAGAGCCAAAAGGAGCCGATTGGAGAAGGAAATTCTAAAGTGGTGGAGCCACTTGATGAGCGCTGCTACATGCCGCCGGTGCCATTTCCACAACGGCTAGCTAGAGCCAAGATAGAGAAAAGGCTCGCCAAATTTCTAGAATATTTGAGGGTAGTAAGCCTCAATATTCCTTTCTTAGATGCAATTGTTGAGATCCCGTCTTACGCGAAGTTCTTGAAGGACTTGATTTCGGGAAAGAAAAGGAAGGAAAAAATCATGCTTGCGGAACAAGGAACTTGGTTTACCCGGAAGGAGAAGGAGTCGGCGAAATTAAAGGATCCCGGGAGTTTCCGCATCCCTTCCACACTAGGAGACGTCCCTTTGCAAAAAGCTCTAGTTGACTTGGGCACTAGTGTGAGCCTTATGCCCCTTAGCATGTTCCGGAAATTGAACACATGCACCTACTTGAAGCCGACCGACATGAGAATTTGAGAATTCAACTTGCGGACAGTCGGATTACTAGGCCGGTAGGGATCGCAGAGAATATTCCACTCCAAGTTCCGAGAGGGATATGCTTGCCATGTGATTTTGTCATAATGGACATCAAGGAAGAAGGCGACACTTCGCTCATACTTGGACGCCCGTTCCTCGTAACCGCCAGTGTTATCGTCGATGTGCGTGAAGGAACTCTATCCTTGAATGTCGGGAACATAGAAGTGAGCTTCACATACCCAAGGCCATGAAACATATGCCCTATCATGAGGAGTTAGACTATGTGGATCTCCTCGATGAAGTGATTGAAGAAGCAATCCCCCATTCTATTGGTGCTCTCCATGACGACGGCTTCGAAGAAGGCCAAGCTTCGGGTGAAGAAGAGAAGTTGGAGGACCCTCCGGATAGCTCCATGGATAATGATGAAGGCGACACTGATGTCGCGAGAATACGAGAGCTTTGCAAGCTCTCAAGGGCCAAGAATCCGAAGAAATCTCCACCGAATGGAAGAACGGTGTCACCGGCCAAGAAGAAGATAGGAACAAGCTCTAGCTTGGGGGATTTATCCCCCAACATTACCCATGATTAGGGGGGAATAGAGGAAGACCGATGATCAGCACGACCCAAACCCAAGCGGCCTTCCCGACAAGTTCTAGGGGCGCATCTCGTATGCGCCCGATATCGCGAGTTAAACGAATATCTTAAGGGGTCGAGCTCATGACCTTAAACGAGCACTTGTCGAGAGGCAACCCGACGGTTTTAGCATTATTTTTATTTTATTTTCATTTCTGGTTTAGCCTTTTATTGGTTTTTAGAGTTTTATGTCCATGAAAATCGTGACAATGGGTCTTAATTTTCATGACAGGAGAAGGAGAAAGGGAGATCAATCATATGGAGGATGATCAAGGCAAGGAAGAGCACTCCAGGAACGTGCTCAGGCCTTAGGAGGAGAAAGAAACAGGCTGGAGGAAGAAAAACAGAGACTGGAGCGAAAATGAAGAGCCGATGCAGAAAACAGCACGTCACTCGGCCGAGTATCTTATGCCACTCGGCCGAGTGGAGCACCAAACAGGGAAGTTTCTGCAGACCAACTCTCTGTCAATTTCTGTAAGTTTTAGTTTTAATTGCCACTCGTGTGAGTGACTAGTCACTCGGCCGAGTGAAACAGACACCTTCCTAGCTTAAAATTTGCTGAGTGGCAGAGCCACTCGCCGAGTGGAGTTTCTCCCTTCGGCCGAGTGAAGCAAAGCCACTCGGCCGAGTCGTAAGTGGCGAGGAGAATTTTCAAACTTTTTCGTTTATGCCACTCGGCTGAGTGACATCATCACTCGGCCGAGTCGTAACAATTCTAATATATATGCGGCTGCGGGCTGCGCGAAAATCGAAACGAAAAAATCCCAAATTAGCGCCCGAGCCCGCTGACGCTTGAGATCCCTCACCCGCTGCGACCCCTGTCATGCCCGAGCCACCACCCACTCGCCGGCGATCGACGACCCCTCGACCGCCGACAACCGGTCACCACCCCCCTCGCCAGCGCCGGCCGCCACCGCCTCTGATCACCCTATTTTTCCCCAAAAAGCCCCGTTTCTCCCCGTTTCTCTTGATTCATACGCCCGTGGAGCCCCTAATCCAAATTAATTTTTATATCTATCTATTATCCCCCATCTCCCCCACATATATTGAATATTATTCACTGATTTGATCGTTTGATTTGCAAGCTAGCTTGGGGGAGCTTTGGGGAGTTTTTGGACGCGCATTGAGCTTCACGGCGGAGGCGTCACTTCGCACACACTACTTATTGCTCTCGCGGCATGTTCAGGTACACTCGTTCCATCATTTAGCACGTCGGTGTATTTATTTGGTTGGGATACGTCTCGCAGCACACATGCCGCCGCGCACTAGGCCACGTACACGGGGAACCTCTTCGAAGAGGAATAAGACCGATGATCCCGGTCCCTCTCACGCTAGGGAGGACTCCCCTCCACCTAGCCCACCATAGCCACTGCCACATACACAGCCGATCCATGCTGATCCTGTCCCTCCACCCGCTCCCGCTGTCAGGCCGATGGGGATTACGTTTCAAAATGATGCACACCGCGCAAGATTCGAGCTTATCTGCCTTCGCTCGATAGTACCCTCTAGGTTCACACACTTAGCCGACCTAGACCGCCTAGGGGTACTCGAGGGGCTTCTTACGTTGTACGACAATGTGGGATGGCGTGATTTTCTGTCGGTGTCGGCGGATACCTACATCCGTCTGACACTAGAGGTCCTCAGCTCCATTGACCGGACCCCTGGGGGATGCTCCTTCCGTCTGATGGATCGAGAGTGTGAGATCACTCTCGACATGCTTAGAGCATTCTTCCAGTGGCCCACCGTCCATGTCCCTGACCGCGTCTATGCTCCCACGCACATCCCACTCCCGTCGTTCGACACCTCCACCTTCTGGACACGGATCACGGGATCCCCATTCACCTTTGACCCTCGTAGGGCCAAGGCCTCAGCTATCCTGCACCCCTGCCTTCGCATTGCACATCGCCTCATGGCGACTACTTTCCTAGCGAGGTACGAGCCCGGGACCATGTCTACGCTAGAGCTCTACATGCTCTACGCGATGACTCGCCCTAGGGTTCTGAATAGGGGTAGTGATGACTTGGTCCCCGCCGTCGAGGTAGACATCACCAGTTGGTTTTTAGACCGCATTATCATTTCGGTGAGCGCTCGCTCCCCTATATGTTACGGCGGTCTGATCACTCTTTTGGCCCTTATGACCGACATGGACCTACCTGACGACTTGCGTCGAGCTCCTGGCCCCACTTCACTATCGATAGATGTTATGGCCTGGATGAAGATGCTTCGTCCCCACAGTCGCCAGCACTGGGTGTGGTTGCACGGTCCCTTCAGCACTGACTACATGGTTCTTCCGAGCCCCCCTCAGACACACATTGGACCGGCTCACGGGGGCTGGATTCCATCGATGGATATTCTTATCCCTGCCGCCTACGTGCTTGAGCCCGAGGATGCTGAGCAGGAACCCCCTGCACCCCCTGTCGACCCCGTGATCCCTCAGCCCGCACCTGCACTGTCTGCACCTCCCGACACCTCTATCCACATGTCTGTTAGTGTCAGGAGCACCTTAGCTGAGTCCACCACCACCACCCGCACCACTGAGCCTATGTCCGTTGAGCCTATCGCCTCTCTGAGTCCCGAGCGTCCACCAACCATTCTTGAGAGCGGCGAGTCTTCCTTTTCTGCTGCCGTGGAGACCCTCTCCCGATTGCTGTCCACGACTCCTGGGGAGTCCACTTTTGTGCCCTACACATCCTCCCCAGTCATCGACCTTACGGTCTCCACCGCCCCCGTCTTTACCGAGGGCGTCGTGACATCTGTCCCCACTTCTGCGTCACTGACCTCTCCTGCTGCCTCGTCGCCCATTTTGACTTCCACCTCTGCTGCTACTGCTTTCGCTTCAAACCAGCCTGCGTCCCAGCCTCACATCGAGGCTGGTCATCACGTAGTGAGCACAGCACCCATTCCACACTTTCCTGCTGGCCCTATCCTATACACTGCCCGTCAGAGACAGCCCCGCACCTCACCTGTTAGACCTGTACGTCCATCCGCTCCACCACCCCCTGACACTCTAGTTCAGAGCATTCGTGCTCTTGAGGGGGCTGTTAGTGGACTTTGAGGGGACTTTAGGGCCCTCTCCGCCACAGTAGGTTCCTTGCAGACCCGCGTCGCCATCCTACCCAATATTCAGGCTTGCCTGAATCAGATTCTGACGCGTCTGCCCCCACTACCCCCACCCACCCAGTAGATACCACACCCACCACCTCCACCACCACCTCCCCCACAGGACGGTGCTGGTGTAGCCCCACCACCAGCTTAGGCACACTCTTGATGCCTCTGATATTTTTTGTCGTTTTGCCGCCCGTTTGTTCTTGGGCCTGGTAATAATTTTTTTGCCTCCCTCCTCCACGTACTATTTTGTTGCCTTCCTGTTCATATCTTTTTTATATCTTTTTGGGAGTGAGGGAGTGACTTTTTGGGGACACTTATATCTGTACCATCCTGATCTTTGCATGCATCACATTCATTCACATCTTATTTTCCTTGTCTTTTTCTTTCTTTTTCATCATGCATGCATCCTCACCCACCCCACCCACTTCACGTCTCTCGGTGTGCCACACTTTGCACATTCAGTACACTGTGCACTTCAGCTTGGGGGAGTGAGTTCTCACACTTTTTTATTTTTTGCCACTCCTTATTTTTGATTTCTCACATTTTCTTTCCACTTTTGCACTTATTTTCACCACTTTTTCATTTTTATCATGCATCACGTTTTCTTTTCCTTTTTGAGTATGCTGCATTGTATATATAGTTCTATTTTCTTTTATCTTTGTTCCTTTCATCTTTTGCTAGAGATGATTTTTCTGTGATGATGATGACGTGGTGTTAGCTTATCTCTATGTGCATGCTATTTTGTCACGTCATAGCTTTTGTTTCAGATATCATATGCTATATTCTGATTTGCATTTTGAAATAGTAACCCACTCTTTTCCTGTATGAATATGGATGAAATTATGTTATTAGCTGATGTCTGATGATTCATATGTATGCTTTTCATAGAAAACACACCAAGCTTCACGCATTGATTGCTTATATCTGGAGTACTGCTTTCCTTTCTCATATCACTTCTTATTGCATGAATTGTACGCTTCACCTTCAGGTTGATTGAATGATTGCTAGGATGATATATCTGGACTAGTTTACTTTTTGAGATTAAACTGAGTAGATTATATTACTCTGCTGAAAGTTGTCGTGCACGTCTTATAGAGTGAACAGAGTGATACATTTATTTCTTTCTCCACATATCTTGAGCATCATTTCTCTATTTGAAATTCATTGGTGAATCCTCCCCTTAGCAAGTCTATTATCGGCATTTCCCCTGCTATTAAGTTTCATGCTCCAAATCCCCAAAATCAAAAAAATATGCTTGTATATCCTTCTCTCTTTTGATTTGGGATCGCTTATGTATATATGTTTATTTAAAAAAAGAAACAAAAAGAAAGAAAAAGAGAAAATTTGAGAAAAAGAAAAGAAAAGAGAAAAGAAGTTCATAACAATCCCATCTCATACTATTTCTCTCTTTCTTCCCTCTTTTTGTTTTTATTTTTACCTTTTTTAGCTTCAAAAGAAATGGGAAATGTACATATTGATTTGCTTATGCCACCACGCTTATGGATAAGCTTGGGGGAAAGGATCCAATGGTGTGTGAGAGAGTGACTACTTGACGGTGCATGACAACCTAGGCTAAGTAATCTTCTATACTCGGTGAGATTGCTAACGTTTCACGAAATCCAGAAATCGACACTTAGCATTCATTTCATGAAAACCATACTTTTCTATTCTTATTATTCCATATCGTGTGATATCTCTTATACTCCTTATAGAAAGCATTCAATTGAAAAGTGTGTGATCTATGGTTATGCATACCGCTTTAGATGCTTCAGATGATGCTAATCCTAGAATGATTCCATATTTCATGCTATTTTGATATTTTCTGGGTTTTCTATTTCGAATGCATTATTATACTATGATATCGAAATAAAAGTCTGTGACATGTGTTTTATATTCGATGTATGCTATATGAGCAAGCAAAACCCACGTCCTAAGATAAATGATCTAGCGCCCCCCTTCTTCGCTTTCTATTCTATTTTATTTTTATTTCTATTTTTATTTTTATTTTTATTTTCCTTCTTTTCCATCATTTTGCCCGTCGTGTTCGCTTTTTACTCATCTTCCTCGAGGACGAGTAAGTGGTAAGCTTGGGGGATTTTGATCACTCCGTATTTTACACCCTTTTTCTGCATGTTTGCATGCCACTTTGATCGCTTATATCGCGTTTTTCACGATTATTCGACAATATTGCGATGCTTTTCACGATTTATTGTTTTTGGTGTATTTCAGGAGATATGGAGCGATTCAGAGTGATTTTGAGATCAAGAGGATTTGCACCCACTCCGGAGTGTCACCCAAGTCTCTTTTGAGGGTAATTCGACGATGGGAGACAAGTGGAAGAGGAAGGAACTTCGTAGGAGCGACGAGGAACCGAAACGATGAAGATTGGGCATTTGCAGTATCTCACTCGGCCGAGTGAAGTACTCACTCGACCGATGCAAGAAGACCGCTCGGCCGACCAGACCGGACACGCTCCACAGAAGGAATGGGTGTGCACTCGGCCGAGGGACGATATCTCACTCGGCCGAGTATGAAGATCACATCGCCCGAGTGGCATGGGAAAATCCACATCAAAAGAGGCTGACTTACTGGAAATGTACAGGCGATTCAGAGTCGTCACTCGGCCGAGCAAGAAATGCCCCTCGGCCGAGTGAGTAAAGCCACTAAGCCGAGTCACTTCCGAAGACAGACCCCCGAAAAGTCCTGACTTACTGTAAATGTACAGGGTTTGTCACTCGGCCGAGTGACATTTGTCACTCGGCCGAGTGAGCCGCCCCGCCTGCTGCGTAAACTGCGATTTCTGGGCTGCACATGGGCATTTTTGTCACGATTTTTTGGGCGATTTTAAGGGGTATTTAAACCCAGATTTGCCCTAGTTTAGAAGAACTTTTTGATACTTTTGGCAGCTTTTTTAGAGAGCTTTTTATATCAATAGATTTAGCTTTTCTCTTGGAGATTAAAAGGTTATTTTTGTTGGATGCTATTGGGTTCTCATTGGTTTGTCTCTCTTCTTATCAAAAACCATATTTTTGTTGATAATTTCTCGATTGCAATGAATTGTGTTGATTTTACTATTGAATTTCTTATGAATTGCATGATGATTAGTGAGTAGTTTTATTGTCCTAGGGCATAGGGATGAACCATATGAACCCTATTTCTGAATTGTGATGGATGGGTGAAATTCTTGCTAGAATTGATTAGGGTTAGGTTGGGATTGATAAATTACGGATAGCTAGGGATTCATATCGATTGGGATTTGCAAGAGATAGGGTCCCAATTGATTGGAAGCCCTAGAAATTCGATTTAGATTTACGATTGGACTTTTTTAGAATTGGTTTGCAAGAGATTGGACCAAAGCTAGGGTTTTCAATCGTAATTCTATACCAATACCCATTTAAAAGAGATTGGACGGGTAGGAACTATCTCAACCTAGGTCGTATCTTGAGGTTGCACGAGAGTGGGCTCGAGATACGATTAAACGATGATGTCGATCCTAATGCTAGCGGCTTAGGTTAGGGTTTGCAAGAGATTGGGCCCTACCCTAGGCTCGCTATAGACCGGCAATAGCGCGAGAGTGTGAGCTTGGTTCTACATTTAGTTGCGACTAGTTCACCTAAAATTCAAGTCTAGCTATGATGTAACATACGTATCACAACGATGAGATACGGTCCGTAGCGGGGATTCCCTTTCCCTAGGCGCTTTATTTTATTGATATTTCTATCGACATTCGAACGATTGTGACAATTTTACCCAAAATTATTCTCGACCATTTTGATAGCTAGGTAATTAGAACGAGACACCGTCATTGTTCCTCCCTGAGTTCGATACCCGCTCACCACTACGCCGTGCGCTTACGGTAAGACTACGAGTCGCTCGTCCCGGGTGCGTGTGCATACCGGGGAGTCGACCAACAATCGTTCGGATGTCAAAAGGAAATATCAAATTAATAAAATGTCTAGGGGTAGGGAATCCCCGCTACGGACTGTCTCTCATCATTGTGATTCATAGGTTTCATCATTGCTAAACTTAAATGTGGGTGGACTTGTCGCAACTAATTGTAGAACCAAGCTCATGCTCTCGTGCTATTGCCGGTCTATAGCAAACCTATGATAGGGTCCAATCTCTTGCAAACCCTATCCTAAGCCGCTAGCGTGAAGAACAACATCATCGTTCAATCATATCTCGAGCCCACTCTCGTGCAAACTCGAGCTACGACCTAGGTTGCGATAGTTTCTATCCGTCCAATCTCTTGCAAACGGATATTGCTATAGATTCACAATTGAAAATCCTAGCTTTGGCCCAATCTCTTGCAAACCAAGTCTAGAGGGATCCAATTGTCAATCTAAATCGAATATCTAGGCCTTCCTATCAATTGGGACCTAATCTCTTGCAAATCCCAATCGATATGAATCCCTAGCTATCCGTATTTAATCAATCCCAACCTAACCCTAATTAATTCTAGCAACAATTTCACAAATTCATCATAATTTAGAAATAGAGTCCATAGGGTTCATCCCTACGCCCTAAGACGATGGCACTACTCACTATTCATCATGAAATTCTCAGAAAAATCAATAATAATATCAAGAGAATTCATTGCAATAGAGAAATAACAAATAAAAATTTAGTTTTTGATAGAAAATAGACAAACCAATGAAGATCCAATGATATCCAATGAGAATCCAAATAGAGTAGCCTTTTAATCTCTAAAAAGAAAGCCTAAATCTAATTAATCTAAAAAAGTTCTGAAAAGTTCTGAAAAAGGCTGCAAAAAGCTCTCCTAACTAGGGCAAAAACTGGGTTTAAATACCCCCCAAATTGCCCAAAAAATCATGACCAAACTGTCCCTGCGCAGGCCAGAAATCACAACTTACGCATCAGGCGGAGCAGCTCACTCGGCCGAGTGACTTTGTCACTCGGCCGAGTGACAAAGTCACTCGGCCGAGTGACAGACCCTGTAAGAAAACAGTAATTCAGGGGGGTCTCTGGGTCTGCCTTCGGAGGTGACTCGGCCGAGTATACTTCTTCATTCGGCCGAGTGGCTTTATCGCTCGGCCGAGTGACTTTCGACTGGATCTTCGAAAAATACAGTAACATCGGCCTTTCTCTGGGCAATTTCTCTGTACAACTCGGGCGAGTGAGATTTCTCATTCGACCGAGTGGTATTTCTTCGTTCGATCGAGTATACGTTGAAATTAGCTCTGTGTGCGTATCCGTTCTGGTCGGCCGAGTGGGGCTTCTGGTTCGGCCGAGTGACTGCTCCACTCGACCGAGTGGCATGCTGTAAATGCCCAATCTTCTCTGTTTCTCCTCCTCGTCGCTCCTACGAAGTTCCTTCTTCTTCCACTCATCTTCCATCGCTGAATGGCCCTCAAATGAGCCGCGGGTGACACTCCTTAGCGCTTGCGAACCAATTGATCTCAAAATCTCTCCGAATCACTCCATATTTTCAGAAATATGACAAAAACAAGAAATAGTGAAAAGCATCGCAATATTGTCAAATAATCGTGAAAAACGCTATATGAACGATCAAAACGGCATGCAAACATGTAGAAAAAAGGTGTAAAATATGGAGTGATCAAAAATAGGGCTAAAACATGCTTAAATACATAGGGTAGAAATCCCAAAAAAAATCTCAGAAAATCTGGGCACTTGGGCCCACCAACTAAGTTGGTCGCATCGTGCTACTCGACCGAGTAGTAGGGCATGCTCGGTCGAGTCGACTTCAGGTTCTTCTTGCTACTGCTTCTACTTCTGGCTGATACAAGCTACTCGGTCGAGTAGGGCCCCTACTCGGTCGAGCAATAGTAGATCAGAACTTCCTCTAAAATGATGCTATGTTTCTTGACGACTCGGGTCGAGTAGGTGAACTGCTCGGTCAAGTTGCTTTGCTACTCGGTCGAGCTAGGGTGCCTTGGAGAAA
The DNA here is from genome assembly GCA_030789695.1 of Scilla litardierei. Classification (NCBI taxonomy): domain Eukaryota; kingdom Viridiplantae; phylum Streptophyta; class Magnoliopsida; order Asparagales; family Asparagaceae; genus Scilla; species Scilla litardierei. Next base: position 56,138 of record JAULAV010004758.1, on the reverse strand, counting down.
ATCTCAAAATAATCACTATGTTTGGTGCGACTCGGGTCGAGTAGGCTATCTGCTCGATCGAGTAGGGTGAGGCCGTTTCCTGTGTGATATCTGCGTGTCAGCTTGGCCGAGTAGCTGATGCTACTCTGTCGAGTCACCTGGGAAACTGAACTTGAATTGAAGCTTTGGCTCTTTTCTCTCGCTCTCTTCTCGTCCTCTCCTCCAATATTCTTCCATACCTCGGCGAACTCTCATGGAGCCTTGCCAATGATGTCTAAGACGTGCCGGATGTGTCCATGTCCCAAAATAGCTCCAATTCACTCCAAAACTCCTGAAAATCCATAAAGCTATACAAAACTCGAATATGGCGTTAGAAGCGCGATAATATATGAAAATATAGAGTTTGGAGGTGAATAGGACATGAATTGATGCGATAAAAACGTGAAAAATATGGACACATCAAAATCCCCCAAGCTTACCTCTTACTCTTCCTCGAGGAAGAAGAATATGAGGCTCCCCGGGTGATGAAAATAAAAGAAATAAAAAAGAATGGAAGATGGAGGGGAGTGCTAGAGTATTCGGTCAGATCCCAAGCCATAGCGACATATCACAGTACTTCAAAAATGGATCAAATGCTAATAAGAATTTCATATCTTAGCTAAACATATTACTTGCAAGCATTTAAGAACAAAGGTAGGGATTCTCTCAAATCATGCAATCAATTCATATCCACATCGTGCAATTCATAAAGTTAGTATAAACATGTTGGGGATGCACTTTTCAATCAATAGAAATAAACGAAGCATATAAGAGTCATACCAAGCATGCAATAGAGAATAGAATAAGGATCATGTCATTCATATATTCATCTCAAATCATAAAAAATCTCCATAGCTAATATATTTCGCAAAGTCTAAGCATTATCAAATATCCCCAAATGTGTACAACTCCACTCTAATGTCGTACTCACTCGTATAATCAAATGGATTCACCCCCTCCCCCCAAGCTTAGCTTGAGGCATTGCATCTAAGGAATAATAAAGGAATTTTTGGGGCTTTTCCCAAGTATTTTTGTGTAGCTCCAAATAATGAGATATATGAAATATTTTTCTTTAATTTTTGGTTTTTGAATTTTTTGTTTCCTTTTCTTTTGAACTCTTTTTTTGTAGGAGCAATAGGACATACATATATTTTTTGACTCCTTTTGGCTTTTTGGGGCTTTTTGAAGCAAACTTTTTCTTTTGGGATTTTTTGGGAACAGATGCGGTATAGGTAGCTGCAAGGGGGTGAACCCAAGTGACATATAGAGAATAATAAGGTACGTGGAGAAAGAAATGATATAATCACTCGATTCACTCATAAGGTGTGCACAATGGTTCAATAAGATAATACTCCAACTAAACTCATAAACAAGCATGGATATTTTCATTCATTTTAACAAATAATGAAGTCATGCGGTAAGGCACACAATAATAGCAGGCATGCAATAAGAAGTGAAAAAGATAACAAGGCAGATGCATCAAATATTCTAATGATGCGTGAATCTTGGTGCATATCCAACATAGGCATACTAAATACTATTGCATACTTTCAGTTTCAACTCATTTTATGCATTCATATTGAGAGATCGTCAATAAAATATATGTGCAAGCATATGAATAGTAAGAACTGAAATGCTCTAGCATGGCAAACGTAATAAGCATCGTGATAGTTATTAAGGCTAATAGAGATATCATCATTCAGAAAATATCTAACAAAAGGGGAAAAGAAAGGTGGAGAAAATAAAATAAAAGCAAGCATGCAAGCATACCAAACATGGAAAATATGATGCTAAAAAATAAAATGGTGAAAAAGTGGTGGAAAATAAAAATAAAAATAAAAAGGTTTAAAATGAAAGAAAATAGAAAATAATGAAAATAAAAGCGATAGCACTCATCCCCCAAGCTAAACACAGCAGTGTCCTTGTTGAGTATTGGACTTCTCCCTACTTGGTGTTAATGATAAGCAAACATAAATACTTTTGACTCAAAACAGGGGCCTGATGAAGGATCACCAGGTGCCTGGTGTGCTCACCAGAAGACTGGTTTTCCTTCACCAGTCGATTGTTTTTAAACAGAGCCCAAATCTGATCATGGAGGAGAATTTGAGAATGAGTTTTTTACAAAGTTTTGTGATGTCACCGGGATTACTCACAATTTTTCTTTTCCTCATGCACCACCACAAAATGGTGTTATAGAGAGAAAGAATAGGATCTTAATTGAGTGTGCACGTACCATGCTCCATGATAGTCATCTTGGACTACAATTTTGGGCAGAGGTGGTGCACACGGCATGTTATGTACTTAATAAGATCCTAATGAGACCCCGAACGAACCAAACTTGTTGTGAGTTATTTTATGACAAAAAGCCACAAGTTAAATATTTTTGTGTTTTTGGTTCAAAATGTTTTATAAAGAACACTTTTGGTAACTTAGATAAATTTGAGCCAAGATCCGATGAAGGAATTTTTGTTGGATATTCCACTCGTAACAAAGCCTACCGGATATACAACAAAACCTCTACAATGATTGAGGAATCACTACATGTATCATTTTATGAAGATTTTGATTTTCCTCATGTTGTTGATGATAGTGTAAATGTTTTATGTAATTCTCTCAGTAATGTCAAAATTAATGATTCTATTATTGAGACTAACAATACTAATGAGATTATTGAAGATGTTCCAAGTGATGCAGGGATTCCCAAAGCTTACTCAACCGTTTGTAATCACCCCCATGACAAAATTATTGGAGATATTGGTGTGTGTGTGTGTGTGTCTGTGTGTGTGTGTGTGTGTGCACGCGAACGAGGTCAAGAATTGATGAATTCTTTTACTGCACATTCGTCTCTACCATTGAGCCAAAGAACATCCAAGAAGCATGTGAAGATAGCTCTTGGATAGTTGCAATGGAAGAAGAACTCATGTTATTTGAGAGAAATAAAGTTTGGGAGCTCGTTCATCTTCCAAGTGGTCACCAAGTGATTGGGACCAAGTGGATCTTCAAGAACAAGACTGATAAGAACGAGATCATCACAAGGAATAAAGCAAGGTTAGTAGCTCAAGGCTATCGGCAAGAAGACGGTATTGATTTCAAAGAATCTTTTGCGCCTAGCTAGATTAGAAGCTATTAGATTGCTTTTATCTTTTGCATCCCATAAAAATTTTAAGTTATTTCAAATGGATGTCAAAAGTGTATTTTTAAATGGCATTGTTAATGAAGAAGTTTATGTTTCTCAACCACCCATTTTCATTCATGAAAATATTCCAAACCATGTTTTCAAACTTAAAAAAGTGTTATATGGGTTGAGACTGTTGGATATGGACGACATGAATACACCCATGAGGGGATGTATGAGGGTATACGGACCTCAGATGTCGCGTGCACGAAAGCGTGCACGAAGGGAACCTTTTCTCGTATGAAAAGGACCACTCGATAAGTGGAAAAAGCCACTCGATAAGTGGAAAAAGCCACTTTATAAGTGCATAAAGGCACTTGATAAGTGAATGAAGAAGAGGATAAATGAATGTGCTAATATAGGCTAATAAGCTTATAATTGGTTATTTCCTACAATAACCACCCCTAAAGCCTATAAATAGGACCCAAGGGTAAGGCATTCATACACACTTTCCATGCCATAAGTTTGCATAAGGCATCTTATGTTCTTCTTCTCCCTTCCATTAAAATTCTCTTCTAGTTAGAGATTTAGGCGGTGAAACTCTGCTTCGATCCTCCGTGACGAAGTATCGACCGTTGTGGAAAATCCTAGGGCGAATTTCCGAGATTACGGTGCCACGTACGCAAGCGTAAGTCTCGACTTCATTTATTGATCCTAACGTTGTTTTGACAGGATCCTTCATTGGTATCGGAGCCTGGCCGGGTTCGCCCCGGTCAAACCACCGCCCCGTCGAACCGATGAACGAGGCGTTGTCTTTTTCACGAATGGGTATCCTACCATTATGGATATGGTAGGAACGCTTCGTGACGGAGAGAACGCAGCGGTTGTTCTTTTCACGTTAGGGTCTTCTGTCATTACGGATATGGCAGGAACTCTCTGTGACGGGAAGAACCGACCGTTCATATCGTCAAGCTCGCACTCTTCATGGATGCCGAGTCTCCATTCATAGGAAATGTGAACTCTCTTCATGTGGAGCGTGTAGTTTACGAACTTTAAAGTATGTTATTTTTCATTTTTGGCACATGGCCATTAGAGAATAACTACTTTCTCGACGAACGGGTGCTTCATCGACGAACGGGTGCTTCATCGAGGAAGAAGATGGTAGTTATCCCCATCAGAGAAGATGAACTTTGGTGCATGATCACCATGGCCAAATGGGCTATGGAGGTAATGTATCCCCCTCCCCATGCGGAGGGGGTTGGCTACGGCCAAGTGACAACGAAAACCACCCCGCCGGGGGGGAAAGTGTGTGCGGCAACCCCATACAAGGGGGTGGCCGGCCATGGCCATATGGGCCATGGCCGGCCAAGGCCAAAGGGCCATGGCCAGGCCGACACTGGCCGGCCACGGCCAGGGCCAGGGGGCCCTGGCTAGGCCAGGGTCTGGCCGGCCCTGGCCGGAAGCCAGGGCCCTGCTGGCCCTGGCAGAGGCCAGAGTAGAGCCTGGCCGGCCCTGGCCTCTGCCAGGGCAGAGGCCCCTGGCCGGCCAGGGCAGAGGCCCCTGGCCGGCCCATGGCCAGCCTCGGCCAGGGCAGAGGCCCTGGCCGTCGGGAGGGGTGCCAGATCCTTGGTCGGTATTGGTCGACCAATCCGGGATTTTTGGTCGACCAATTCAGCTAGAGGCCTTGCCAGTAGTTTCGGCCCCGGCCACCTGCCGACTAGCCCATATGGGGCCAACGACAGTCGTCTGCGGTAAAATTCTCCAATAAGGGAGAAGCGCCTGGATCCATATGGGAGCCGGCGACGATGGCTTGCAGAAAAATCCCCAAAGGGGGGATCCGGCCTTGGTACAAGTACGACTCATCCCGACAAATGGCAAGGGATGACCGTACATTCCACTAGTATCATAAGGGTACTAAAATGGAATATCGCATTTTTCCCAGGGGGAATCCGGTTTTGGCAAAGTTGCGATGACAACTCTCACTTCAGAAGGAAGATGAATTCAGCCTTGGCACGGCACGACCCCGACAATGGCCGGGGAATTGTCAAAATATTTTGGCTATGACACCATATAATAGGGTATAGGCCTTGCAAAATACGTTTGCAAAATGCATTTGAAAAATACGTTTTCAAAATACTGCGAAATACGTTTGCAAAATATTTTTGAAAAATACGTTTTCAAAAACGCTTTTCCGCTGCGAAGTACTATAAGAGTACTAACATTTGATAAAGTGATGGGGAAATATTGAAAGTTACTCTAGATGGTGATTGGAAACGTAGTGACCTTTCCGATTCTAGAGTAACATTTTCAATATTTTTCGAAAGTAACTTATCAAATTGTAAATATCATTCCAAGTGGGAGTTGAAATTAGAACTATCCAAATGGGATATTCTATTCTCATTTCAAGTGGGAATTGTATTTATTTTAAGAATTTTCAATGCAATGTTTTTGATCAAACCTTCGGTTTTTGGTGTCTTTTTGCAGCATTTTAAAAGTAAAATGTCTTCCGCTTCAAAGAATATCGTCGCTGAGTTAAACAGAGGTGGAAAACTCAACGGCGATAATTACAAACTTTGTTCCATCAAGATACAATACGTTTTAGAGGAGCAAGAAGTGCTCGAGACTCAAAAGAACGTAATGATTGAACCCGAGTTGGGCACTACGGCCCAACACAGACGAGACAAGGAAGCTTTTGATGCTTGGTCTCGGAAGAACAAGATAGCTCGCATTACGTTATTAAGCAGTATGGCTGATGACATAATGCGCATTTTCCGAGAGCATGACTTAGCCAAGGACATATGGTCCAAGCTTGAGGAAAAGTTTGGTGGCACATCGGTGTCCAAACTTTGCGCCTTAACTATAAGATTTGATTCATACAAGAAACATCCAGATCATTCCATGGTGAAACATCTGTGACATATGGCAAATCTTATCTCAGAGTTAAAGGATACGGGTCATGTGCTCACTGATGAGCAACAAATCAAAGCAGTCATACGTTCCCTACCAAATGGGTGGGACCAAATGAAGATGCATCTCACTCACAATGAGAGCATCAAGACCTTCAGCGATGTTTCCAAGCACCTCGAATTAGAGGAAGAGCGGCTTGCGGCTGCCAAGCCAAGTGCAGAAGTGCACATGGTTGCTAGTTCCTCACACGGGGAAAGAAAAGGAAAGATCGTTCGAAGTCTACCAATGAACGTAATAAGCAACCTGAGTCTACCAAGAAACCCAAACATAAGGGTGGGCACAAGAAATGGCACAAAAAGAAAGACTTGAAGAGGATCAAGTGCTTTAAGTGCAACAAGCTCGGTCACTATGCTCGTTCGTGTACGAGTGGAGGTGACGAGGTAAATTGTAAATATACTAGTTACATATGTGTATCTAGTTCAATATTTCTTGTGGAATCTAATCCATTTTGGATAATTGATTCAGTTGCCACCGACCATATAGCAAGGACAGACGGTCCTTTCGTGGAGTATCACCGGATACCCCAAGGAACGAAGTGGATCTATGTAGGAAACAACACACGTGTTGAAGTGAAAGGCGTTGGGACTTGCAAGCTAGTCTTGGACAACGGCCGCACTCTCCTACTTCATGATGTTCTCATCGCTTCAGATATTCGAAGGAATATAATATCTGTGGTCGTGTTAATGGGTCTTGGCTATAACTGTTTTTTTCATGATTGTAATATGGACTTAAGTTGTAATAATACTCTTATTGGTACTGGGTTTGTATTTAAAGGATTTATTGTAATGAGTACAATGTATGATTCCTCGTGTAATGAAAATTTCCTTATTACAAATTCTAAGACTTATGAGTCTGATGTGATTTGTTGGCACGCAAGGCTTGGTCATATTGGACCAACGCGTATGGATAGACTTGCCAAACGTGGCCTTCTTTCCAATGTTTCAAAGGTTGAAATGTCGACCTGCGAACATTGCCTAGTGGGGAAATCTTGTCGCAAGCCGTTTGGAACCGGCACAAGGGCCGAGGTTCCATAACAGCTTATCCATTCGGACATATGTGGTCCGATGAATGTCAAGACAAGATGCGGGAAGTCCTATTTCATCACTTTTTGATTTCACCCGATTCGGACATATCTATTTGATATCCCACAAAAGTGAAGCATTGGCTTGCTTTAAAAACTATATGAGTTTAGTGGAGAATCAATTAGATCGCAAGATTAAGGTCTTGCGAACCGAGAGGGGCGGTGAATATCAATCAACAAGTTTTAATGAACTTTGTGATGAAAAAGACATAGTACATCAGGTAACTATGCCTTATACTCCTCAACAAAACGGTGTTGTAGAAAGGAGAAATAGGACTTTAATGGAAATGGTCCGTTCAATGATGGCGCAAGCTAACTTGCCAATCACCTTTTGGGGTGTAGCATTATTGACGGCCGCTTTCATTTTAAACCTCGTACCCTCGAAATCAGTTAGCTCCACTCCTTATGAGTTGTGGAACCAAAGGTCTCCTGACTTAAACATTTTGAAACCTTGGGGTTGTGCATCCTACGCACATATTTCCTCCCATAAGTATGGCAAACTTGGGCCAAGGGGAAGGAAATGTATCTTTATACGATACACAGAAAACTCCAAAGGTTATGTTTTTGTTAGTCAGGAAGACAATGGTGGGCTAATTGAGTTTGAGTCGAGGGATGTCACTTTCTTGGAAAACGAGTTTCCAAGACAGGGCGAGGTAAGTCAGGACTTATCTCTATTTGAGATTTATGATCAAGAAGGATTGCCTCATTCGAGTGGGAGAATTCTTGGTGAAAACGAAAATACGTTTCAAACTTCACCAATGGATGATACGAATGACGCTAATCATATTCCATATGGGAATAATGATCCAAGTGGGAGCATTTCTAATAACATTCCAAGTGAGAGTGATATTAGAATTGATCTAAATTCAAGTCAACAAGGACTTGAAGAATCTTAAATACGACGTAGTAGTCGTACAAGGTTGGCTCCTCTAAGATTTGAGGATGAATTTCCGCAAACCTTTATGACTTTACTACAAGATGATGACGAGCCTGCTACTTTTAAACAAGCCGTATCATGCCCTGCAAAAGACAAATGGATGGAAGCGATAAAGGAGGAATTGGAATCCATGAAAGTTAACCAAGTCTGGGACTTAGTTGACTTACCCAGAGGACGTAGAGCAATTGGGAACAAATGGGTTCTCAAGATCAAGCATAAGGCTGATGGCTCTATAGACAGATATAAAGCTCGCCTTGTCGTGAAAGGTTTTACGTAACAGGAAGGGATAGACTACGAAGAGACCTTCTCACCTGTTGTGCGTTTTACCTCGATTCGCCTGATTCTGGCAATGGTAGCTTGCTTAGACCTCGAATTACATCAGATGGATGTAAAGACTGCCTTTCTCAATGGAGAATTGGACGAGGAGATCTATATGGAACAACCAACAGGGTTTGTAAAAGAAGGAAACGAACATAAGGTTTGTAAACTTCGTAAATCCATATATGGTCTTAAACAATCCTCGAGGCAATGGTATATACGATTTCAAGAAGTTGTCTTATCAAATGTTTTTTTTTCATACTTGATGAAGATAACTGCGTATATATCAAGAGGATTAAGAGCAAGTACGTTATTATGTCTCTATATAGATGACATTTTAATAGCCGGAAATGACAAGGGCTTTGTGATGGATATCAAGGCTTGGCTTTCATCAGTTTTTGAGATGAAAGACATGTGAGAAGCCGCATATATCCTTGGAGTTAAGATTTCAAGGAATCGTTCGAAGAAACTTCTTTCTCTTTCACAGGAGACTTATATAAAGAAGGTTTTAGAACGTTTTAATATGCAGGACTGCAAGTCCATTGATACTCCTATAAGCAAGTGCGACAATTTATGTCTGAAATCATGTCCAAAGAACCAAAAGGAAAAGGAAATTATGGAAAAATTTCCATATTCGAGTACAGTTGGTAGTCTTATATACGCTAAGATGCGTACAAGACCGGACATCTGTTTTGCCGTTGGAATGGTAAGTCGTTACCAATCCAACCCAGGGCAAGAACACTGGAAAGCGGTTAAGAGGATAATGCAGTATCTTAAAGGAACTGCAGACTTGCAAAAGACTGTGACAAGACCAAGAAGGTAGACATAAGGTACAAATCTACGCATGAGATGATAGCGGATCCGCTTACGAAGGCGATCCCCAGAGATGTGTTTTACAAACACTTATCATCTCAAGGATTGCGTAAGAGCTGAGTTGTACCAATGTAAATTCACATGTCTGTAAATGATCAAATTTAATAAAAGAATAAGTTTTTTTTTCAACATTGCATATGAATTTCTTTAGAAATGTTTGTGTACATTTTCTTTTGAAATCTCAGCTGAATTCTAGTATGTTGGACAGATTAAGGTTGGCTCTCTCACATGAGCAACCGCCTTTATTTTATCAGACGGGTAAAATAAAGATGAGACCTGTTTAAAGTCAAAATCGTCAGACGGATGATTTAGAGTCATGACTTAAACAAAATGGTCGTATGAAAGATCTGCATCATATGGATGCTTTCCAAAGATCTAAGAGGATTTTGAAATCCTATCTGTCGTATGCGGGATGTGAGTCCAAAAGATTATTTGAGTAGTAAAAGGGCCTCAAAGTCAGACATTGTGGTGTCTGGTTATCATCCTTACAACATCATTTAAGACATACGCTCCCTGGGAAAGGAGTGATGTTGTAATACGTATTCATACTACGTATGCATTTTTGACCATTGGGTTAGAATAGTAAATAAGTTTACTATTATGTGAGACCCAAAGACCACATGGGTCTTAATTCATTACCCTTATGGACTCTAATTGGTTCCTTTAGATTTGACCGGGTGATTGCTATCTTAGCATGTTACTTATGGACTATGGTTAATTCGGTCCGGCGGGGCATATTAGAAAAGCAAGTCAAGTCAAGATCAAAAGGATCGCAAGAAGAGGAAGATTAATTTCATATTCACATTTGGACTTTAGAGATTCAAAGCTGGCCAGCCAATTGTAATCCAGATGGGATTCAATTGTTGAATATAAAGTATAAGAAATTTGAAGAAATAATCTAGGGTAAAGCATGTGTTGATCTACTCAACTTTACACCTCAAGGAGTGTTGTGTATCTCTAACAAGTGCACAACAGCGGACTCTATGCGCATGACGGTCACACGGCCTATTTCTCGGTATAACAAACAGAAGAGATAAAGGAAAAGATGTTTCCTTACAATCCCCTCAAGTGTGAGTGGGAGATGTTGGATATGGACGACATGAATACACCCATGAGGGGATGTATGAGGGTATACGGACCTCAGATGTCGCGTGCACGAAAGCGTGCACGAAGGGAACCTTTTCTCGTATGAAAAGGACCACTCGATAAGTGGAAAAAGCCACTCGATAAGTGGAAAAAGCCACTTTATAAGTGCATAAAGGCACTTGATAAGTGAATGAAGAAGAGGATAAATGAATGTGCTAATATAGGCTAATAAGCTTATAATTGGTTATTTCCTACAATAACCACCCCTAAAGCCTATAAATAGGACCCAAGGGTAAGGCATTCATACACACTTTCCATGCCATAAGTTTGCATAAGGCATCTTATGTTCTTCTTCTCCCTTCCATTAAAATTCTCTTCTAGTTAGAGATTTAGGCGGTGAAACTCTGCTTCGATCCTCCGTGACGAAGTATCGACCGTTGTGGCAAATCCGAGGGCGAAGTTCCGAGATTACGGTGCCGCGTACGCAAGCGTAAGTCTCGACTTCATTTATCGATCCTAACGTTGTTTTGACAGGATCCTTCAGAGACAAGCTCCTAGAGCTTGGTATGATCGACTCAAAACCTTTCTTTTGGATTTAGGTTTTAAAATGGATGAAGTTGATTCAACTCTTTTCATTAAAGATTATGAAAGTGACATCCTATTAATTCACGTTTATGTAGACGACATTATATTTGGTTTTACTAACTTTAATCTTTGCCAAGATTTTTCTAAGTCTATGAAGGATGAATTCGAAATGAGCCATATGGGTGAGCTCAACTACTTCCTTGGACGACAAATTTGGCAAATGAAGGATGTGACTTTCATTCATCAAACAAAGTACACCGGGGAGCTTATCAAGCGATTTGGGATGGAATCGTCTTCAAGCAAAAGGACTCCCATAAGTACGACAACCCATCTATACAAGGAAGAGAACGAAAAAGATGTAGACGTTCGTCTATATCGAGGTATGATTGGTAACTTACTTTACTTAACCACCAGTAGGCCCGATATTATGTTTTATGTATGCCTTTGTGCTAGATATCAAGCTAGACCTAAAGAGTCACAATTGATTGCGGTTAAACGAATTTTTCGTTACCTCAATCATTCACTAGATTATGGGTTACTTTACCCTAAGTCTAGCACATATGAGTTAATCTCATTTAATGATGCCGACTTTGTCTGATGCAAATCCGATAGGAAGAGTACTAGTGCCACTTGCCATTTTCTAGGAAATACCCTAGTTTCTTGGTTTTTCAAGAAACAGAACTCGGTATCATTGTCCACGACTGAAGCAGAATATATTGCCACGAGTCTTTCATGTGCACAAGTTCTTTGGAGGAGACACACTCTCAAGGACTATGGTGTCAATTGTGATACGTGTCCTATCATGGTTGATAACCAAAGTGCTATTTATCTTTCCAAGAATCTGGTACATCACTCCTATACCAAACATATAGATGTGAGACACCATTTTATTAATGATCATGTAGCTAGGAATGGAAATATTACGGGGCGGGGCGGGTATTTAACTACCCAAGCTTGCCCCGACCCATCTACAGGCCGGGGCGGGGCGGGTTCTTTCTTACCAAAACCAGGTCGGGCCGGTCGGGTCAGGTCATTAGTGACATCCATATGAATTCCAAATAAAAATTTTATTTGTGAATTGGGAAAATTTTGATTTATTTGGTAATTTGGAATTGGCAATTGGCCCAATTAGGAGAACCGTGGAATAAAGTATGAGTTATGGGTTATTCTCTGACTGCATGTCTGCATCAAAATAGTAAGGTTTTTTTAGAACCTCTATAGTTTACCAAGGCGGGGCAGGGCGGGGTGGGGCGGGGCGCATACAAAGCCCAAGCTTGCCCCGACCCGGTTGAGGGCCGGGTCGGGCCAGGTCAAAACCGGGTCAGGCCAGGTTGGGCCGAGCGGGTCAGGCCATTAATGCCATCCCTACATGTAGCTAAGAAGGACATCATCTTAGAGTACATTGAAAGCTAAAAACAAATCGCCGACATCTTCACTAAACCTCTTAAAGAATATTCATTTGTGAGGTTGCGTGGAGAATTAGGGATTATGGGTGAATCTGAATTATAGGCGTCCATACTTTTATATTGGATCATGCTTGAACTCATATCATCATTTTCACTTCTCTTCTTGTGATAAATTATATGTTTCACATATATTTGCTTTAAGAGATGTATTTGATATTTAGATGATTTCGAATTTTGGATTGATTTACGAGATTTGAACATGAATCTATAATATTTTGATATTGATTTCTTGATTATATTTGTGTTAAGAGTATAGGTCCTAGGGTGAGTTATCTCTATCCTCTGGATTTTAACCTCGATGTGCATTTCTGGACCAGGACAGACGACTGTCATTTCTTCGACAGTCGACTACCTAACTCAATTTTTCATACATCAGACTGTATTTTTCGCACAGGCGACAAATGGAGATTTTACAGTCGACTGTCTCTGTGACAGGCGACTGTAATTTGGACATCAGGCGCCTATCCAAATCATCAGATGTTTGTGTTTATCATCATATCTATTGATTCGCTGTCAGATGACTGTCGTGTAAGTTACAGTCGACTGTCTCTCCGACAGGCGACTGTGAATTACACACTAGTTGAATGTCTATCAACCCAAGCTAATCTCTATCTTTTCTATCAGTCGACTGACGATTGTTCATCAGTCGACTGTCAATTGCTATGGCGGTTAGTTAACCTGATCTAAGGCGTTGATTTTTTGATCCAACGGCCCAGATTCTTTGGACCCCATCGTATAATTTCGAGGGCCGTCGATTTTGTCAGATATTTTCTCTCTCATCCGACACAAGTTCCCTCGTCTTCCTCCTTCGAATTCCACTGTTTGCCTCGATTTCATATCTGATTCGAAGCTCCACTCTCCGATCTCACTTCCAATCTTCCAATTACAAGTTCAATTGTCTCCTTCTTCATCGATCTTCTCAGATTAGGTAACTTCATCGTTGATTCGTTCGTTTGTGCCCTTATTATCTATCGATCGATCTTCATGGAACCAGTGAGTCCACCATCTTCTGGGGAGTACTTGGGTATTTATGTCGCTGACCCTATTCCCTCAGCCACTGTCGCTGAACCCACTCCTCCGCCTGCTTAGCAGCCTACATCTCCTCCACCGTCTGTTCCACTCAATGACTTTCTCCTCGCTCAGATGTGTGACCGAGTTTCTTTGCTCGAAACGCTAGTTTCCAACATGGATCAGAAGCTCTTGCTTCTCCTTAAGCTTCAATATAAGTCGTTCATACTTCACGGCTTTCCTTATTCGACCGCCCTCCAGGCCATGTTTTCTCCGTCTAAGGATACTACCCATTCTGCTGTACCTCCTCCTCCAGGCTTTGAGACTTTGTCTTCTGTTGTACTGTCCTATATACCTGTTCACGAGGAGCCTCCTACTGCTGGTGCATCGTCATCCAAGCATAAGGCTCATGTGTACCCGACTCGTCGCTTCACTAGATTGATGTTCCGTATGTCTGGTTGCCCTTCAGACCTAGCTGTCATCCAGGTTGACTGATGCTGACTGATGTTGCTCTGGATAGACTCACCATGAGATTTTTTTTGTTATTTTGGTTTCAATATCTGTCTGTATCTTTTTGATTTGTGTTCTGATGTATGGATGATGTTTGTATGTTGATCACATTTGGTTTGGATGTACTTGGAGTTGTGGTTACATTTTGTACTCCTTGTCATTTTGGATGATACACACACACACACACACACACACACACACACACACACATACATACATACATATATATATATTTGAGAATGTGCGTGTATCTTTATTGAATGAGAAAAATATGTACAAGGCTCAAGGAATAGCAGGAAGATGCGAGTAATGCAGGAAGGTGGCATAGGCGCCATCTCCTGCCAATACTTAACGTCCTCCTTTACCCAAAGAACCTAACAAATTACAACAACAAGAAGAAAATCAATTACAACACTAATACCCAATTTGAAGGGGGCACTCTCATTATGTTGATCCCACTCTATATGCCTCAAGGTAATTCTGACATCAGCTGCTATGTCCTCAAAGAGCTGAGTTTGTATTCAGCTTACTCCTTTAAAAATCCTCCTATTTCTCTCCCTCCATATGTGCCAAATCAACGCAGCCAAAACTGTCTTGGCCAATACAACCACCTTGTCTTTCTTATGGTAGTAAGCAAGAAATAAGTTGACAACCTCATGGAGGGAGGTAGGTGGGTTAGTAGTGATCCCCAACTTTAAGAAACTCCTGTAATGGAGGTAGTTAGAAAACATGCATTCAAAAAAGATATGGCCCACACTTTCATGTGCGTCATCAGAGCATAGGGCACAATAGAAAGAAGAGGGCACTCCCAGTTGTTGAGTATTGGTGCTTCATACCAATCTTATTTTGATGATGATCACAACATTATGTTGTTACTAATGAATCTCATGTTTTAGTCTCTCAGTTTATTTCAAGGATATCTTTCTTGGAGACTAATCACTTGGTGTAAGGATGGACATCATGTGAAGAAGGGCCAAAGTTTGGACTCAAGGAGTGCCAAAGCTTAGAGATGGTGGAGAGCACTCAAGTCATCAAGATTGAAGACTTAGACTCTTTGAGAAGCATTGTAATCCATGTAATTTACATTTATTGCTTTCTCTCTCTTTTGAGTCTAGGTTATTGTAATGCCTTGTTAGATGGTTTAATTATCATGCATTTGCATTTAACCATCTTAGTGAACCTTAGGATTATCATAGAATCCAAACCAATAGGTTCACTCTTTCCAAAGACTCATTTGGAGTCTCTGGCTTTCCGTCAGTCACCTGTTGAGGGAAACATAGTCGACTGGGTGATTTCCAGTCGCCTGTAGATCCTTCTACAGTCGCCTGACATGCACAGCTCAAGTCAACATTTCAATTGACTCAAACTTGAGCTTTACGCACAGTCACCTGACGATCAGTTTACAGTCGCCTGTATATTTACAGTCACCTGGAAATTGGCCAACAGTCGCCTGTATAGCGTAAGTGCAATCACTGCATCTCTCTGTCTTCTCTCCATATTTTACAGTAGTCTTCTGATGTAGACTGTACAGTCGCCTGACTAATTGACAGACGACTGTAGTATTAACATCAGTCGCATGTGCGAAGAATTGGAGAAAGAGTGCAGCTCTCTGTTTCGATCCATCCCCTACAGCAGTCGTCTGTTGAAGGTTTAACATACGCCTGTCCTATTTATCAGTCGTCTGTATTGACTTCGTCAGTCGACTGTCCTGGATCAGATTATAGCCGTTGGATATTTTCTAGCCGTTGATCAGTCGACTGTCTTTTGATCATCAGTCGACTGTTCCTGTCGTTTTCACCCAGTTTCTAGCCATTGTAGATTTTTTCATTTGGATGTTTCTTTGGGTTTTTGGGCTTGATATAGGATTCCTATATATATGAGTGTGCTGCCATCACTTGAGAACTCTTGACAACACTTGATAACTCTTGACCCTGTAGAAAATCTCAAGAGATCAATAAGCAACTCTCAAGCTCCCTCATTTCCCTCTATTGAGCACTCATCTCTCTTTATGCATTGAAGTCCAGCTCAAGGGAAATCATCCAAGTGCTTTCAAGCATATTCCAAAACTTGGAGACCTCTTCCATGCATTGCATTCATTCATGAGTAAGCATCTCAAGGCATAGGTAAGAGTATTTACTTTACTTGGTGTAATTTGTTTTCCTATTTCTCTTTGTGGGATTAGGATACTCTCTTTGTGGGAGTTTCTCTTTGTGAGAGGTTGTCTCCTTGTGGGACTAGGGAACTCTCTTTGTGGGAGTTCTAGTGTCCTAGTGTAGGGCTAACCCTAATTCTCTGAGTGGGAGTTAGTGATTATCTGTGTGGGAGTCTTGATCCTCGTGTAGGATTGGTTGGGTCCTTGTGTAGGGCATAAATCCTCTTTGTGGGGTATCTCCTTGTGAGATTTGTATTCACTTCTCTGTATGGGAATATAGTGAATATTGGTGTGGCTGGATGTACCCAAGTTTGTGGAACCAGGGTAAAACTTTGTGTTTGCGTTTGAATTGATTGTGCCTTTTAATTCCTCTTGCATTTATTATTCCACATTTGTAAGTTAAATTTTAATTGGACAATTTTATTGCCATTACACTATTCACCCCCCCTCTTGTGTGTGTTGTTAGTATTGCAAGGGTTAGACGATCCCTACAATTGGTATCAGAGCGAGGTTAAAGCATACTGCAACGATGGCATTCAACGCTACATCCGCGCCTCATGAAGAAGGTCTTTCTACCGTCCGACCCCCGCTCTTCAACGGAACCAACTACCCGAGTTGGAAGATCAAGATGATGGTCTACTTGAAGAGTCATGACCTTTGGGACATAACGGAGTCACCTTTCAAGGAGCCTACTTCACCCACGGCCTTGAGAACTAAATCAGAGAAGGTCTTGATCAAAGTCAATGCTAGGGCTATGTGTGTTCTCTATTTCACCCTCACTCCAGATGAGTTCGATCGCATCTCCATGTGCAAATCGGTAAATAGTATTTGGCACACTTTAGTGATCTCCCATGAAGTGTTACTTCAATACAAGGAAGAGATTCAGTCAACCAAGCCCGAGAAGAAAAAGGGCGTTGCTCTTCATGATGAGAAGGAGTCTTTCAAATGGAAAAAGCAGTTCCATCAAGAAGCTCCAAGTGAAGATGAAGAAGATCTTAGCGATGATGACTACATCGAGCTTGCCAAGCAATTCAAGAATTTCAAGGCATTCCTCAAGGATAATCAAGGTATGTCTTCATCAAAGTTTGCCTCACAGTCTAACAAGTTGGTTTGTTTCAACTGCAGTGGAATAGGTCATGTGGCTACCGAATGCCCTTCCAAACCCAACATAGATGCATATAAGGGTAAAGGGAAGAAACATTGGAAAGCCAAGTCGGAGGTCAAGAACCAAAATAAGGGACTTATCGGCACATTTGATGATTCCGATGAGGACACATCTAATGATGAAGAAGAAGATGACAAGGAGCACAATCAAAGGTGTTTCATTGCCTTTGATGACTCTTCATCAACTTCATATAACTCAAGCGATGAAGAGATAGAGACATGGCTCAACTCCAAAGAAGAAAGTTGCCTCATGGCTAATGGGGAAGAGTCTTCGTCAAGCTCAAGCGAGGATGAAAGTGATGAGGAAGACGAGGAGGAAAAGCCATCCTATGAGGAGCTTGAATACCGCCTAAATGTGGCCTCCAATTTGGCAAGTAAGTGCATCGACGCATATGAGAAAATGAAAGCTAAATTTGTCAATGATATGAGTAGGGTGCATGATTTAGAATCTTCTAGTGTAAATGTTCTTGATGAAAAGCTTGTTTATGACACTAGTGAGAGAGACTCACTTCTCTCTCAAGTTAAGGAATTGAGCCTTTCTAATGAAAATCTCGTTGCTCAAAACCTTAGCTTAGATGCTCACATTCAACAACTTACGTTGAAATATGAAGAGGAATCCCGGAAGCTCATAAGCTTTGTGTATTCTAGGGATTCACTCCACGATTTGTTGGAAAAACAACATGCGGAAAATCATGGAGGAGGTTTGGGTTATATTCAAAATGTGGTTCCCAAACCCACCTCTAATTCCTCTTATGGTGCAAATATAAGAAATATTGCTAAAGCACCCAAGAAGAATCACCATGCTTTCTTGTACAACAAGAACACCAACAAGAAGCATGTAGATCACGAGGTAATGAGGAAGAATGAAAAATCTTCATTTTTTGCTAAGAAGCAAAATCCTCATTCTATGCATGCTAAGAAATTTGTTTCTACACATAAGCATGCCACATCCTTCCCTCTTGCAAAAGCAAAACCATTGCCTAGGAAATCCTTGAGATTATGGATTCCCACTAAAGTTAGTGTGCAAGAGAGAGATAGTTACATCAACTCTCTAGTTAGGGATGTGATCACCTCTTGTGATTACGTTAGGAAATCAAACTCCTCTTGGGTTTGGTTACCTAATGTTTAGGTTCCTCACACATATGCATATTGCATGGGTATTGTGCTTCTATGCTTATTTTAAGCATACCCATTGATTGTGTGTGTATCATGATTTTGGAAATATTTACAAATTTATTTCTTTTCATGAAAATGGGGACCTTGGAGTTTATTGACATGCATGCATTTTTGATCCATGTGTATGTCAATAGGGGAGTTAATATATTATGTGTTTAAATTATTTTAAGACATATTTTAACTCTCATTTCGGAGGTTATTTGAGATCATTAGTTATACTTGGTTATTTTGAGTCTCAAACCAAACCTCTTGTTTATTGCCAACTTGTTTCATGTTTCATTGTTTTTGGCACTATTCTTTGTGTATCTTTGAAGCTTGATTTTTCCATATCTATTGCTTTGATACACTTTAGGCCCATGGCTCCATTAATTATGGTATTAGATCCTAGAAGTCAAAAGTTGACCATTTCTATGATCTAGGGGGAGCATGGGATAGTGAATTGATACCCACTAAATTTTTAAATTTGGTATCATACATATCCTTCTTTTCTTGCATATTGTCACATCTTGGTTAAGATGACAAACGGGGATATTTTTGATGTCCACCTTTTTGATGATGTCAAGGGGGAGAGATATATGCATTATGTAATCATATCTATAAAGGGAGAGATATATACATATGCATATGGGGAGAGATATCTCTATAGGGAGAGATATATGGGATTAGATAAACCATTCTTGTTTGCATGCTTTTATTCTTTGCAATTGGTTTATGTGATCCATGCCTATTATATGTCCCCATGTTTTTATTGGTATTATGAGTATTTACCTTTGTGTAGCTCATTATATAATTGGTGCATATAAGTAGGGGGAGATCATTAGCATTGTGCTTTATTATTTGTGATTTACATAATGTGTGTCATCATCAAAAAGGGGGAGATTGTTGAGTATTGGTGCTTCATACCAATCTTATTTTGATGATGATCACAACATTATGTTGTTGCTAATGAATCTCATGTTTTAGTCTCTCAGTTTATTTCAAGTATATCTTTCTTGGAGACTAATCACTTGGTGTAAGGATGGACATTATGTGAAGAAGGGCCAAAGTTTGGACTCAAGGAGTGCCAAAGCTTGGAGATGGTGGAGAGCACTCAAGGCATCAAGATTAAAGACTTAGACTCTTTAAGAAGCATTGTAATCCATGTAATTTACCTTTATCGCTTTCTCTCTCTTTTGAGTCTAGGTTATTGGAATGCCTTGTTAGATGGTTTACTTATCATGTATTTGCATTTAACCATCTTAGTGAACCTTAGGATTATCATAGAATCCAACCCAATAGGTTCACTCTGTCCAAAGACTCATTTGGAGTCTCTGGCTTTCTGTCAGTCGCCTGTTGAGGGAAACACAGTCGACTGGGTGATTTTCAGTCGCCTGTAGATCCTTCTACAGTCGCCTGGCATGCACAGCTCAAGTCGACATTTCAATTGACTCAAACTTGAGCTTTACGTATAATCGCCTGACGATCAGTTCACAGTCACCTGAGTATTTACAGTCACCTGGAAATTGGCCAACAGTCGCATGTATTGTGTAAGTGCAATCACTACATCTCTCTGTCTTCTCTCCATATTTTACAGTAGTCGACTGATGTAGAATGTATAGTCGCATGACTAACTGACAGACGACTGTAGTATTAACATCAGTCGCCTGTGCGAAGAATTGGAGAAAGAGTGCAGCTCTCTGTTTTGATCCATCCCCTGCAACAGTCGTCTGCTGAAGGTTTAACAAGCGCATGTCCTGTTTGTCAGTCGACTGTATTGACTTCGTCAGTCGACTGTCCTGGCTCAGATTATAGCCGTTGGATATTTTCTAGCCGTTGATCAGTCGACTGTCTTTTGATCATCAGTCGACTGTTCCTGTCGTTTTCACCTAGTTTCTAGCCGTTGCAGATTTGTTCATTTGGCTATTTCTTTGGGTTTTTGGGCTTGATATAAGATTCCTATATATATGAGTGTGCTGCCATCACTTGAGAACTCTTTACAACACTTGATAACTCTTGACTTTATAGAAAATCTCAAGAGATCAATAAGCAACTCTCAAGCTCCCTCATGTCCCTCTATTTAGTACTCATCTCTCTTCATGCATTGAAGTCCAGCTCAAGGGAAATCATCCAAGTGCTTTCAAGCATATTCCAAAACTTGGAGATCCTCTTCCATGCATTGCATTCATTCATGAGTAAGCATCTCAAGGCATAGGTAAGAGTATTTACTTTGCTTGGTGTAATTTGTTTTCCTATTTCTTTTTGTGGGATTAGGATATTCTCTTTGTGGGAGTTTCTCTCTTTGTAAGAGGTTGTTGATCACTCCTTATTTTACACCTTTTTCCGCATGTTTGCATGCCATTTAGATCGCCCAAATCATGTTTTTCACGATATATCGACGATATTGCGATGCTTTTCACGATTTGTTGTTTTTGTCGCATTTCAGGTGATTTGGCGCGATTTGGAGTGATCATGAGATGCGCTCACTCTAGACGGCCACCGACGACCTCCCCTAGGAGTATTTTGCTGTTGGAGAGGAGCGGAAGAAGAATGGACGTCGCAGGAGCGACGAGGAGGCCAAAATAAGCAGAATGGGCATTTTTTGTGTCCCACTCGGCCGAGTGGAGGAGTCACTCGGCCGACCAGCGAGACACCGCTCGGCCGACCCGTTCAGACACGATTTCCATGTGTACTCGGCCGAGCGACGGAGACCACATCGGCCGAGTGACGATACCACGTCCGCCCGAGTGGCGCCCAGACGAAGCCCCTCCAAAATATCGAAGTTACTGTTTTTCGTCCATCTGAGCTTCAGAAGACCCACTCGGCCGAGTGGTAAACCACGTCCGCCCGAGTGCAGTGAATCCATCGGCCGAGTGACGACAACTCACTCGGCCGAGCCGCCCCCGAACTGAAGCCCCCTGAAGCCCCCGACTTACTGGAAAATTGACAGGGTTTTCACTCGGCCGAGCGACTTTTGTCACTCGGCCGAGTGCGATGCGCTGCCTGTAGCGAAATTTGCGGAAAACAGGCTGTGCAGGGGCGTTTTGGTCAGGATTTTTGGACGATTTTGAGGGCTATTTAAGCCCTGTTTTTAACCCAAGTTTAGGGAGCCATCTCTTAGATTTTTTGCAGCTTTTTGAGACTACTTTTTAGCTTTATTATTTGTGATTGGAGAAGAGGAAAAACTTGGATTCTTGTTGGATTAATTAAAGAACTACATTGGTTTGCATCTCTCTTCCCCAAAAACTCTATTTTTATTGTTTATATCATTGTTGTGATGAATTCCATTGCCTATTTCATTGATTATTTTTGTGCTATTGCTATGATTTGTGAGTAGTCTCCACGTCTTGGGGCGTGGGGATGAACCCTACAAGCCCTATTTCCTATTTGTGATAAATTGGTAGAAATTGTGCTAGAATCAATAATTAGAGATTAGATTGGGATCGAATTACTACGGATAGCTAGGTATTCATATCAATTGGGATTTGCAAGAGATTGGATCCCAATTTGATAGGAAGCCCTAGAAATCCGAATTGGGTTGGAGTCGGACTTTCGAAGTATCGGTTTGCAAGAGATTGGACCGATACTAGGATCTCCGGTTGCAATTCCGTGCCGATACCCGTTTGCAAGAGATTGGACGGGTAGGAACTATCCTAATTTAGATTGTGAACCGAGTTTGCAAGAGATTGGGCTCGGTGCACGATTGAACGATGATGTTGATCCTAATGCTAGTTTTCCTAGGCTAGGGTTTGCAAGAGATTGGACCCGACCCTAGGATAGCTATAGACCGGCAACAACGCGAGAGCGTGAGCTTGGTTCTACATTCAGTTGCAACTAGTTCATCTAAATTCTCATTCTAGCAATTTTGATACCGACGAACCACATTTATGAAATACGGTGAGTAGCGGGAATTCCCCATTCCCTAGACGTTCTTTATTTGATTTGATATTTCGCACATTTGTCTGACGATTGTGACAGGATCGCCCAAGGCAAGTTTCATTCTTAAATAGCCAGGTTGATTAGGAGCAAGCACGGTCATTCGTCCTCCCTGTGTTCGATACCCGCTCGCCGCTATACCGTGCGCTTGCGATAAAACTACAACCGTTCTTTGGGTGTATACTCAGGACCGATCAAGTTTTTGGCGCCGTTGCCGGGGAGGCGATTGCGTTTGATTCTTTTTCACCCTAGCTATTCTTTTTCTTTTTATTATTATCATTATTTTTATTTCTTATTTCTTGCCTAACCCTTCCACGGTATTAATCATTTATTTGAAACTCTGTTTCCCCTGTGCATGAACACGAGATCTACGGCAGACCCAGAAGACTTATTATTTGATCCCGAGATCGAACGTACCGCGCGGAGACTTAGAGCGGAAAAGAGACAAGATCCGGAAGGGAGGTATATGACCAATCCGGAAACTCCTGAAGAATTGGCGGCAAGGATGGCAAGGATAATCTCTATTCGAGATAGGCTTCGGCCTAAGACTTCTTCTACCACCTCGTCCATTGCCATGCCGGGGTTGGCGGCTGACAAGAACTTCGAGCTAAAGACTGGATTGGTGGTTTTGATGCAACAAGACCCATTTCATGGGAACGCACATGAGAACCCCCACTACCACATCCAACTATTCTTGTCGAAGTGCGCCACATTCCAGATGTCGGGGGTCTCCAACGATGCTATCAGACTGCGTCTCTTCCCCTTCACGCTTAAGGACAAGGCCCTCTATTGGTTGAGGACGCAAGCTGAGGGTGTCTTCACCACTTGGGACGAGTTGGCGAGTGCATTTATTGACAAATTTTATCCGCCATCCAAGACGGTGAAGATCCGGAGCGCTCTCATGTCCTTCAAGCAAGGACCACATGAGACGCTCTATGAAGCATGGGAGCGTTTTTAGGATTTGCAACATCAATGCCCGCACCACAGTATAGAGGATTGGGAGCTAGTTCATAGCTTCTACAACGGTCTCCAACCGGGGACCAAGCAAATTATTGATGCCGCGGCGAATGGTGCAATCTTGTCAAAGACTCCCGAGGAAGCTACGGCCCTAATTGAGGAGATGGCCTCAAATAACCAACAATGGGGCGATGAGCGAGGACACTCCACATCCTCCTTAAAGCCAACTAGCATCTACGAGGCGAAGGCCGTAGCGGAGCTCACGAGCAAATTTGATTCTCTCCACAAGGTGGTGGAGAGATTGGAGAAATTTATCACGGAGCCCCAAGGAAGCCCATCCACCTCCGCACCGACCGACCAAATGTGTGATTGGCAAGACCAATCTCAAGTCATGTACTCGGGAGGAGAGCAAGGAGAAGGATCCTTGGAGCAAATACAATATGTTGCGGGGAACCAAGGGTATTGGTCCAATCCGGCCGCAAGAAATCATCCGGGATTCTCCTACGCCAACAATGAAGGAGCCTTGAACCCGCCACAACCACCGCCTCAACAAGCTCGACCACCACCACCCCAACAACAAAACTATCCACCGAGGGGGCCTCCACAACAAAACTTTCAACCGAAGAAACAAGTTCCACCATATAGGCCTCCCGGATACAACCAAGGGTGGAGGAATCAAAATCAAAACCCTCCACAAGCTCCACAACGATCCGACTTCGAATCTAGAGTGGAGGCGTTCATGGTCGAGCAAAATAAGGTGAATGCTACTTTGAAGGCGGGGCAAGAATCTCTTAATACCTTAGTGGCTCAAATATCGGAGCAATTAGCGTTGCTCAACCGGAACACTCAACGATTGCCGGTGCAACCGGAGCAAAACCCACGGGGCAACACGGGCCACATCAACGCCGTAGTTGCCGTCACTACTAGAGGCGGGAAGGACACCACCCCCGCTATGATTCCTACCGAGGAGGCCGTGGAGGAAAGCTTGGAGCCGGTTGAGCCGGTAGTTGAGGTTGATAAGGAGAAGGAGCCACAAGACAAGGAGAAATCTAAGGCGGAGCGATTAATTGAGGAAAGGCGCTTCATGCCACCGGTCCCATTCCCCCAAAGGCTCGCTAAGGCGAAAATGGAGAAGAGGCTAGCAAAATTTCTCGAGTACCTAAGAGGAGTTAGCCTTAACATCCCCTTCCTCGACGCCATCGTCGAGATCCCCACGTATGCTAAATTCTTGAAGGACTTGATTTCGGGGAGGAAAAGGAAGGAGAGGATCATGCTAGCCGAGGAGGGCTCTTGGTTCACCAAGAGAGAGAAGGAGCCGGCAAAATTTAAAGATCCGGGGAGTTTTCGGATTCCTTGCACTTTGGGCGGCGTGCCTCTTCAAAAGGCGTTGGTCGATCTTGGTGCTAGTGTGAGTCTCATGCCCCTCTCCATGTTCTTAAAGCTTAACACCGGGACAAAGTTGAAGCCCACCGACATGCGCATTCAATTAGCCGATGGCCGGATAACAAGGCCGGTGGGGATCGCCGAGGACATCCCACTTCAAGTCCCGGGTGGAATATGCTTGCCATGTGACTTCGTCATCATGGACATTAAGGAGGAGGGAGACACCTCATTGATACTTGGACGCCCCTTCCTTGCCACCGCCGGAGTCATCGTCGACGTGCGCGAAGGTACACTTACTTTAAACGTCGGCAACATCGAGGTGGAGCTCCACATTCCTAAGGCAATGAAGCACATGCCTTACCACGAGGAGCTTGATTACATGGACCTCCTTGATGAGGTGATAGAGGAGGTGATTCCTCACTCAATTGGCGCTCTTTTTGATGAAGAATTTGAAGAAGGCCCGGATTTAGGCCAAGATGAAGAGAATAAAGATGATTCCCCCGACTTCTCCGCTGATGAAGATGAAGGCGACGCTGATGTCGCAAGGATTCGGGAGCTCTGCAAGCTCTCGAAATTAAAGTCTCCAAGGAAAGCCCCGCCGGTACGGAAATCGGCATCGCCGGTTAAGCCGTTGACCGGGGCAAATGCTAGCTTGGGGGAGCCTCCCCCCAACACTATTCGAGATAGGAGACCTCCGAGGGAGAACGCTACGCCGCCACGTCCAAATCCAAGCGCGCTCCCCGGGAAGTTTGACGGGTGCATCTCATATGCACCAAACATCCCGCATTGATTGGAAATTATAGGGGGTCGAGCTCATGACCTTAAACGAGCGCTTGTCGGGAGGCAACCCGACGGTCTTTGCTTTATTTTTACTTTTTCTTTATTTTCGTTTTAGAAATTTTTAGTGTTCTGAGTCATTCGACCAAAAATTTCGTGATAACGGGTCCTATTTTTCTTGACAGGAGAGGAGATAGGTAGATCCATCATGAGGAGGATGAACGAGACGACGAGGAGCGCCCCAAGAAGGCGCTGACGCTCAGGAGGAGGATGAAATCGACTGGAGGAAGAAAGACGGAGTTTAGAGCCAAAACGAAGACAAACAGCAGAAATTAAGGTTCACTCGGCCGAGTATACTGCTACTCGGCCGAGTACACAAGTTCGTCCGGCCGAGCCGCTCACGAACGAGGGAAGTCTGCTGAACCCAACTCTCTGTTTATTTTCTTGATTTCGATATAACTGCTACTCGGCCGAGTATATATATTCACTCGGCCGAGTAAAACGGATACCCTCCTAGGGCGAGTCATGCCGAGTAGCTTGAGTCACTCGGCCGAAGGGACTTACTCCACTCGGCGAGGCTGGCAAAGCCACTCGGCCGAAGCGATATCGGGGAGAAAATTTTTATTTGCCTCGCTCGGCCGAGTGATCCCGTCACTCAGCCGAGTCGTAACATTTTTATATATAAGCGGCGAGGGGGGCGCGGAATTCGAAAACGCAAATCCCCAATTCTCGCCCGCGCCCCTTCAGCTCCCACGCCCGATTCCCCCTCGCTCGACCCTCACTCGCCCGACCGCCGCTGCCCCACCGCCGCTCGGCCCGCCACCGCCGGCCGAGCCCGCCGACGCCTCGCCCGAGTCGCCGCCGGCGGCGCACCGCCCGGTCACCTCCGGTTCGCTTGTTTTCATCGTTTTCTCCTCTTTTCGTGTATTTTTTGAGGATCCATGTGCTAAACGCCCCCCTAACCCAAATCAATTTCTATATCTATCCATTATACCCCTATTGCTCCATACATTTTGATTATTACTCGCTGATATCGCTTTTTCACGCGCAGGTTGCTTATTGGAGCTTAGGGGAGGCCAGGGGAGCTTCTACGGGCTGCTCAGGACTACGTGGAGGCGCGGACTTCGCACGCTTCCACTGCTTAGCACTCACGGCGTGTTTGGGTATACTCTTTCCATTCTTTGTGCACACGCCGCACTTTTCACTTTTCAGCGCGCGCTCGGGGCCGATATGCCGCCTCGGACACGGCCGCGGACGAGGAGACCTTCCGCTAAGCGGAAGAGGTCGGATGACGCCGGCCCCGCCCACGAGGTGGAAGAGTCTCCTCCTCCTTCCCCCACACACGCCGTCCACCCAGCACAGCCTGCAGGCCCCGCACACCCCGCACAGCCTGCAGTGCACCCACAGCCCGCACAGCCTCCCCCTGCCGATCCACAGCCACCACCACCGGTTCCACTGGTCGGGCCGCTCGGGATTACGTTCCGAGACGACGCACACCGCGCCGTCTTCGAGCGTATCTCCCAGCGATCGATCGTACCCTCCAGGTTTGCACACCTCGCTGACCTAGGACGCCTGGGGGTACTTGAGGGGATGCTCACGTTGTACGACAACGTGGGCTGGCGAGATTTTTTCCAGGTGTCGGCGGATACTTTTACCCGCCCGACACTTGAGGTTTTGAGTTCGATCGCCCGGACCGATGAGGGATGCTCATTCCGGTTCATGGATCGAGAGTGCCAGGTCACTCTCGATATGATGAGAGCGTTTTTCTCTTGGCCCGCCGTCCCCGGAGCCGATCGCGGTTACGGCCCCACACATATCCCTCCACCCTCTTTCGACGCCGGTGCCTTCTGGGCACGTATCACGGGTCTCCACGCCGCCTTTGACCCTAGTAGGGCCAAGGCCTCGGCCATCGTACATCCCTGCCTTCGCATTGCTCAGCGCCTTATGGCGATGACATTCTTGGCCAGATATGAGCCGGGCACGATGTCTACGCCAGAGCTTTACATGCTCTACGCGATGACCCGTCCCAGAGCTCTATCTAGGGATGGAGATGAGCTTGTCCCCGCCGTCGTGATCGATATCGCGGCATGGTACTTAGACCGCATCATTGTATCGGTGGGCGCTCGCTCACCGATATGCTGCGGCGGCCTGATTACCCTGCTGGCTCTTATGACCGGCGAGGACTTCCCCGACGACTTGCGACGCGTCCCGGGCCCCACCTCTTTGTCGATAGATGTTATGGCCCGGATGAAGATGCTACATTCGCATGGTGATCGTCACTGGGTCTGGTTGCACGGCCCTTTCGGGGCCGACTACATGATTCTCCCGAGCCCAGCTCGGACCCAGATTGCACCGGCCCACGTTGACTGGCTCCCTGCGATGGATGTCCTCATCCCCGCTGCGTACGTGCTCGAGGCCGAGGAGGCCGAGCAGGCCCACGCTGCCCACGCTGCCCAGGCTGCTCCCGCAGACCCTGCTGCACACCCTGCCGAGCCTGCTGCCGACCCCGTCGACCCTGTGGCCCCTCAGCCTGTTCCTGACGTTTCCGCTGCTCTTGACACTTCTGTCCCCACCTCTGCCAGTGTCGAGAGTACTCTTGCTGAGCCCACTTCCACCACTGTCACCACTTCCGAGGCTGTCCCCACCACTCCCGCTGCCACCTCCGGCCCTCTGTCCGTCGAGCCTCTTTGCTCCGCTCTCCCCGAGCGCCCGCAGACCTTTGTTGAGAGTGGAGAGCCCTCGTTCGCCGCGGTCGTGGAGACCATGGCTAGCATGATCTCCGCTGGGATTGCGCCTTTTGGTCCACACACTTCCGCCCCAGCGGTAGATTCCTCTGTCTCCACAGCTGCCGTATTCTCTGAGAGCGTCGTGGCGTCTGTCCACACTTCTGTGCCGTTGACCTCTCTAGCCACCTCGCAGCCGCTTTTGTACTCTTCTTTCGCTGCCGCCGCCTCTACTTCTCACCGCCCGCCCCGGCCTCACACTGAGGCCCGGCCCACATTTCCAGGCGCGGCACCTTTTGTCCCCTTCCCTGCTGAGCCCGTTACATACTCCACCCGCGTACGCCAGCCTCGCCCTGTGCAGCCCCGACAGGTGCGTCCCTCTGCACCACCCCCGCCCGACACTGTACTGCAGAGCATACGTGCTCTTGAGTTGGCGGTGAGTGGTCTTAGAGGAGACCTTAGGACCCTGTCCTCCACCGTCTCTGCGATGGCTGGATGCTTTGACCTGATCCCTCAGATCCACTACTGCCTGACACAGATCTTAGAGCGTCTTCCGCGCGTACCCCCACCCACCCAGCAGGTTCCCCCACACACTAGACCTGCTTCCACTTCCACGCCCACCCCAGCTCAGCAGCCTACACCACCACCACCACCTCCTCCGCCTCAAGATGGAGACGGCGCGGCACCGCCTTCTTAGGCACTCTTGATGCCTTGATCCATTCCTGCCGTTGTGCTGCCCGTCTCTGCTGGGTCCTGATGCACTTTTGTCCACCCCCCCTCCCCACCCTTATTTTGGGATTATATTTTTGATCATATCTTTTTGTGCATATCATATCATATCTACTTGGGATTCTCATTTTGATCACATCTATATATATCTTTTTTGGGAGAGAGGGAGAGTTTTGGGTGCCGCATTTATTTTCATATCACTCCTATCTGTGCATGCATAATTTCCGCATCATATTTTCATTTCTTTATTTTTCCTTTCATTATCTTTTTTCTTCCCATCATGCATGCATCCTCACTTGCCCCTCACATTACTTGTCTCTCTGTGTGCCACACTTTGCACATTGCGGACACTGTGCCGTTTAGCTTGGGGGAGTGAGTTCTCACGTTCTTTTTCGATTTGCCACCTTTATTTTCAGTTTTTCACACCGTTTTTCACTTTTGCACTCATTTTTCATTATTTTTCTTTTATTTTGCCATGCATCACGTTTTTCTTACTTTCCTGTGTGCCGCATTGCATAGTTCTATTTTCCTTTTATCTTTACTTCTTTCTTTTTCATCTCATGCTAGAGATGAATTTTCTGTGATGATGTCTACGTGGAGTTAGCTTATTCTATATGCATGCTATATTTGTCATGTCTTAGATTTCATTTCTGATATCATATGCTATGACTTGCTTTGCATTTAGGAGTAGTAACCCACACTTTTTCCTCATGAAAATGGATGAAATTTTATTATTAGCTAAGCCTGAATATTCATATGTATGCTATCACAGAAAACACACCAAGATTCACGCATTGAATGCCTATGTCTGGAGTACTGATTTCTTTTCCTTTATCACTTCTACATGCATGAATTGTACACTTCACTTCAGGATGATTGAATGATGATTAGCTATGATATATCTGGATTAGTTAGCCTTTTTGTGATCGAAACTGAGTAGATTAGATTACCCTGCTGAAGTTGTCGTGCATGTCTTATAGAGTGAGCCGAGAGTTATATTTATTTCTTTCTCCACAAATCTTGAACATCATTTCTCTACTTTTAAAAATCATTGGTGAATCTCCCCTTAGTGATTCTATTTTATGGCATTTCCCCCGCTATTAATTCCTAGCTCCAAATCTCTTATTCTAAAAAAAATATAATAAAAGAGAGAAGAACATTCTTGTATATCATTATCTCTCTATGAGTTGGGATCATTGTATATATGATTAAAAAAAGCAAAAAAAAAACAAAAAAGAAAAAAAAGAGAGAAAAAGAAAAAGAAAAGAGGAAAAATCCTCAATAAAAGATCCCATCTCGCTTACTTACTTTCTTTCTTCTTTCTCTTCTTTGCCTTTGGAGCTATATAAAAATGGGGATGTAAATATTTTTGTGCCACCACGCTTATAGATAAGCTTGGGGGAGGGGACCCATTGATGTGTGAGAGAGTGACTACTTGACATTGCACGACAACCTAGGCTAAGTAATATTCTATACTCGGTGAGATTGTTTCTAGCTTTACGAAATCCAGAAATCTAAGCCTAGCGTTCATTTCATGAAATCCGTACTTTTCTATTCTCTCTATTCTTTGGTGTGATACTCTTATACTCCAGATAGAAAGCGTTCAATTGAAAAGTGTGTGGTCTGAGATTTGTATACCGCTTTAGATGATTCAGGCGATGTTAATTTTAAAATTATTCCGTTTTTCATGATTATACCGTTGTTCGTGGGTTTTCTATTTTCTACTTGCACTATTATACTATGATATCAAAATGAGATTCTTTGACATGTATTTCTCACTCGGTGCATGCTATATGAGTAAGTGAAACCCACGTCCTGAGAAAATGATCTAGCATCCTACCTCTTTCCTACTTTCTTTCTTTCTTTCTTTCTTTATTTTCATTTGGTTTTCACTCTTCTTCGTTTTTCATTTTTTTTTCGTTTTTCGCCGTTTTCGTTTTCCGAATCCACCGGGTTCGCCTTTTACTTATCTTCCTCGAGGACGAGTAAGAGGCAAGCTTGGGGGATTTTGATCACTCCTTATTTTACACCTTTTTCCGCATGTTTGCATGCCATTTAGATCGCCCAAATCATGTTTTTCACGATATATCGACGATATTGCGATGCTTTTCACGATTTGTTGTTTTTGTCGCATTTCAGGTGATTTGGCGCGATTTGGAGTGATCATGAGATGCGCTCACTCTAGACGGCCACCGACGACCTCCCCGAGGAGTATTTTGCTGTTGGAGAGGAGCGGAAGAAGAATGGACATCGCAGGAGCGACGAGGAGGCCAAAATAAGCAGAATGGGCATTTTTTGTGTCCCACTCGGCCGAGTGGAGGAGCCACTCGGCCGACCAGCGAGACACCGCTCGGCCGACCCGTTCAGACACGATTTCCATGTGTACTCGGCCGAGCGACGGAGACCACATCGGCCGAGTGACGATACCACGTCCGCCCGAGTGGCGCCCAGACGAAGCCCCTCCAAAATATCGAAGTTACTGTTTTTCGGCCATCTGAGCTTCAGAAGACCCACTCGGCCGAGTGGTAAACCACGTCTGCCCGAGTGCAGTGAAGCCATCGGCCGAGTGACGACAACTCACTCGGCCGAGCCGCCCCCGAACTGAAGCCCCCTGAAGCCCCCGACTTATTGGAAAATTGACAGGGTTTTCACTCGGCCGAGCGACTTTTGTCACTCGGCCGAGTGCGATGCGCTGCCTGTAGCGAAATTTGCGGAAACAGGCTGTGCAGGGGCGTTTTGGTCAGGATTTTTGGACGATTTTGAGGGCTATTTAAGCCCTGTTTTTACCCTAGTTTAGGGAGCCATCTCTTAGATTTTTTGCAGCTTTTTGAGACTACTTTTTAGCTTTATTATTTGTGATTGGAGAAGAGGAAAAACTTGGATTCTTGTTGGATTAATTGAAGAACTACATTGGTTTGCATCTCTCTTCCCCAAAAACTCTATTTTTATTGTTTATATCATTGTTGTGATGAATTCCATTGCCTATTTCATTGATTATTTTTGTGCTATTGCTATGATTTGTGAGTAGTCTCCACGTCTTGGGGCGTGGGGATGAACCCTACAAGCCCTATTTCCTATTTGTGATAAATTGGTAGAAATTGTGCTAGAATCAATAATTAGAGATTAGATTGGGATTGAATTACTACGGATAGCTAGGTATTCATATCAATTGGGATTTGCAAGAGATTGGATCCCAATTTGATAGGAAGCCCTAGAAATCCGAATTGGGTTGGAGTCGGACTTTCGAAGTATCGGTTTGCAAGAGATTGGACCGATACTAGGATCTCCGGTTGCAATTCCGTGCCGATACCCGTTTGCAAGAGATTGGACGGGTAGGAACTATCCTAATTTAGATTGTGAACCGAGTTTGCAAGAGATTGGGCTCGGTGCACGATTGAACGATGATGTTGATCCTAATGCTAGTTTTCCTAGGCTAGGGTTTGCAAGAGATTGGACCCGACCCTAGGATAGCTATAGACCGGCAACAACGCGAGAGCGTGAGCTTGGTTCTACATTCAGTTGCAACTAGTTCATCTAAATTCTCATTCTAGCAATTTTGATACCGACGAACCACATTTATGAAATACGGTGAGTAGCGGGAATTCCCCATTCCCTAGACGTTCTTTATTTGATTTGATATTTCGCACATTTGTCTGACGATTGTGACAGGATCGCCCAAGGCAAGTTTCATTCTTAAATAGCCAGGTTGATTAGGAGCAAGCACGGTCATTCGTCCTCCCTGTGTTCGATACCCGCTCGCCGCTATACCGTGCGCTTGCGGTAAAACTACAACCGTTCTTTGGGTGTATACTCAGGACCGACCAGTTGTCTCTTTGTGGGACTAGGGAATTCTCTTTGTGGGAATTAACTCTTTTTGTGGGAGTTCTAGTGTCCTAGTGTAGGGCTAACCCTAATTCTCTGAGTGGGAGTTAGTGATTCTCTGTGTGTGAGTCTTGATCCTCGTGTAAGATTGGTTGGGTCCTTGTGTAGGGCATAAATCCTCTTTGTGGGGTATCTCCTTGTGAGATTTGTATTCACTTCTCTGTGTGGGAATATAGTGAATATTGGTGTGGCTGGATGTACCCAAGTTTGGGGAACTAGGATAAAACTTTGTGTTTGCGTTTGGATTGATTGTGCCTTTTAATTCCTCTTGCATTTATTATTCCGCATTTGCAAGTTAAATTTTAATTGGACAATTTTATTGCCATTACACTATTCACCCCCCCTCTAGTGTGTGTTGTTAGTATTGCAAGGGTTAGACGATCCCTACACCAGTGAGCGAGTATATCACGTGTAAGCAACTTCCCATGAAACGTACGTAGCAGACTAATAGCCATTTTTGGGATGTGACCCTGGTACCAGACAACCCTGTGATAGAGGAACATGGGCCTAATAGCACGTGATCCTGACCAGGCATCATACAATGAAGGGGACTTAGAATTCCAACTCCATGAGTCCTCACCAGAAGTCAAAGAAACCAAAGCAATGGCGGCCCTAACTGGTTCAAGTATGGAACTGTTAACAGATCCCTCCATCGACCAATAATCACAAACCAATTTTCTTCCTTCTCCCCTCGGAATATCATAGATATCACAAAGCAGACCACAAGGGAGCCAGTTATCATACCAAAAGAAAGTAGAAGATCCATCTCTGATAATACATTTATTTAGCTTCTTGGTAAATACCCGGCATTGAAGAATGAATTTCCATGTTCCAGATTGCATAGGATTAGCTTTAGCCAGAGAAAACCACATATTGCTCAAATACTGTTGTCTCATATATTTAGCCCAAAGTCCATTATGAGTAAGCATTCGCCAAGTCAATTTGATACCATAGGCAGCATTCAATTCAGCAAACCTTCTAAGCCCCACCCCCACCCCCTCCTGCTATGGGGCACAAAGGTCATCCCACGCCCAAGCATGAGAATTCCCCCATATAAACTTCCTGCAGATGGAGTTAAGAGTGCTCAAAACTAACTTAGGGATGCAATAAGCCTACATCCAGAAAGCCATCATGCTATAAATGACAGATCTAACCAGTTCAATGCGCCCTGCAACAGATAAAAGAGACAAAGACCACCCCTGTAACCTATTCATGCATCTATATATCAATCGAGCATACATCGAGGCTTTAGGATATTTAGCAGAGAGCAACAAACAAAGATAAGTGGAAAGAGATTGCGCCCGCCGAATACCTAATATTTTTGCAAGAATACCAGGATCTTTAGTTCCCTTGCTAAAAATGCCAGCACTCTTATTCCAATTGACCTCAAGACCAAATAAAAGTTTAAACGTAGTGAGGAGATCCTACAGACCCTCAAAAGATTTGGTGTTAGCACGACAGAAAACCAACAAATCATCTGCAAAGAGAAGATGTGTAACCGCCCCAACCCTCTTCATGGGCAGAATACTACGCATAGCATTGGCTCTGGCCATAAGCAGCGAAACAGCTTCCATAACAATCACAAAGAGATATGGAGAAAGGGGGTCACCCTGCCTCAAACCCCTATTAGATTGGAACATACCAAAAGGAGACCCACTAACCATGATAGAGAATGAGGGGGAGGAAATACACTCGCAGATCCATCCAATGAACCTGTGTTTAAAACCCATTTGGTGCAACATGAATTAGATGAATTCCATGTTCACACTATCGAAAGCTTTGTGAAGGTCTAGTTTGAGACAAGCACGGCCACCCATGGGGTTGTTAAAATCCCGAATGTGCTCGTGGGCTAGCAGGGCACAATCAGCCAATAAACGATCTTTGAGAAAGGTAGCCTGGTTAGGTGATATTAATTCAGTAATAGCCCTTTTCAATCTGTTACACAGGACTTTGCTGATGATTTTATATAAGACATTGCAGCATGAGATAGGTCTGTAGTCTCCAAGTTCCGTGGCATTGGGACCTTTAGGAATGAGTGTCAGAAAAGTATGATTCACCTGGTTAAGAAATTTCCCCGAATGGAAAAAAATTAATGACAGCCTTAGTTACATCATTGCCCACAACATTCCAAGAGTGCTGATAGAAGAAAACATTAAAACCATCAGGCCCAGGGGCTTTATCAACGCCAATTTGAAACACCATGTTTTTAACTTCCTCCTCCAATACTGGCCGTTCAACCCAAGAAGCAGCTTCATAAGTAAGAACTCTTTTAGTAGGAAGGTAGGGGAAACCCCTCCAGTAATCTGTCTTATTATAGGGATTAGTATAAAAGTTGGGACCATCAACTTTAATTTTACTAATGGCATCATTGCAGGTACCATCCACAGAGACAAAGTGCCCGAGACTGTTATGACTTTGCCTGGCTTTCATAGCGGTGTAAAAGATCCGTAAGTTTCTATCTCCAAGATGCAGCCAATCTTGCCTCCTTTTTTTGCCGAAGATTGGCTTCCTCAATATCAATAGCATCAGCCAACTGGTTGATAAGGATATGCTCTCTCCTCTGTCTATCAGTGCAATGTCCCAGGTCAGGGTCATTTTGTATGATGTCAAGTTCAGCACGACATTTAGAAACATTATTAGCATCCCTAATGTCTGCCCCAAGTTTTTCAACCCAGCTTTAAGGTTTTTCAGTTTGGAAACAAGCTGAATCATTGGGCACCCACGACATTACTATACCACTTCTCTTTAAGAACATCACTATATTCAGGAGCACGAGTCCATGTATTGAAAAATTTGAACGGTATGGGATCAGTACCGACCAAAGCATGGAGATGTCTAAAAAGGGACGAATGATCACTAGTTCCACCTGCCACATATTCACAATAGGACGTGGGAAGCTTGTTAATCTAGGCGCAGTTGCATAATGAACGGTCCAGAGTGGCGTTAATGCGCTTAGTACCAATACTACGATTGGTCCAACTCAAGGGATTACCAATAGTTTTAAGCTCCAGAAGCGCACTAGAGTCGATGCAACTGTTAAACTCACCAACCATGTGTTCATCAATAGGCATCCCTCCCACTTTATCTAATGAATATCTGACACAGTTAAAGTCGCCACCAATTAACCAAGGCAAATTTTTGTACTTGGAGGATAAGGTCACGAGGGAATTCCACAGAGATCTATGGTCAAGAGCACTGTTGAATGTCACCACCATACTAAACCCTGCAACGTTTGAGCAAAATGATAGTAATGTATTGAGCCGATGCATTGTCAACTACACAGCACCAAATATCTGGGTCATACATCTCAACAATGCGCCCATTTTGAAGGTAGCAACAATTATCAACCAAGAGCCACTTCTTTGGGAAGCATTTGAGAATTCTATTCGAGTTCTCCATAACCACTTTAGTTTCAAGAAAACCCACCAGGGAGGGATCAAACTTGCGAAGCCGAGTTTTAAGCTCATTCCTTCTCACAATGTTGTTTAGACCACGGGTATTCCATATGAGCAGAGTCCTTTAATTATATTTAACGGGGGGGTCGACACCTCAACCCTATTCAATCTCGCACTCTTCCGAGTACCCTTAGTCAAACAAAAAATCCTTGTGTGTTTTAGTGGTCTTTTTCTTGTTGTCTGCTTTAGGGTCTCTTGTTCTATGTCCCACGCATCATTAGTAATAGTTAATTCTTTTGGCTCGGTCTCCTGGGATTCTGCAGAATCATCAAGAAGGGACGATTCAGCCTGATCAGCGCCATTGTTTAATACGTCGAATGGATTCACATCGCTCCAACTTAGAATGTTTAGTATCGGGGCCGGACGGTTTTTATGTATGTCAGTGATGCGTAGCATGCCCGAGTGAGATCCGGACCCCATCCCCCCTTCATAAAGAACCCTGTCCCCTCCCCTCCCGTATTATTTTTATTTTCCTTTACATCCTTCCCTTTACTATCCACAACATAGTCATCTCTTCCAGGGACATCCTCAGTTCCCAATCAACTGGACGCAGCCAGCTCCACATAACTATCCCTACACATTACTACATTGCCTCCCTTCTAAGGAACTTCGACTTGTGCTAGTGCTTGAGCCTTCAATCCAGTCCACATTCCCTTCTTGGCCAGAGCTCCCAAACAGTGCATCCCCTCCTCTCTCGCCAGCAGCTGATTGTCCCCTGAGTTCGTCTCATCAGGAGGGTTACATCCTTTCATGTATCTGGCAACATTGCCATACAACTTTTGAGGTTCATCTATCTCCATCCTTTTACACTTCTCTACTGAGTCAACATCCCCAGTGTTTTTACAAGCATCTTCACTGGTCGCAGCCAGTTTGATAATATGATCATATAACATTTTACATCCTTCCGCCTCCCTCCCTTTTCCATGACTGCTCCCAGCATTCCCCTTGTTATCCCTATTGCTATTACACACAATTTCCCTAGTCACAGCTAGGTTGATCTTACAACTGTGTTTGCTAGACATCTCAGTAGCATTCTCAGCCTCATGACCCTTACAGTTCTCCCCCACCTCCACGTCAGAAGCTAAAAGCGTCGACACATCATTTGATCCCTCCCCCTCCCTCACAGTGGGAGACTCAACGACATCACTGACACCCATACCCTCCCCCCATTACAGGAATAGAAAGAGCAATCGGAGGAGAGGAAGTAACCATATGCCTAGTATTTATCTTACCTCCTCCTGCTTCATTAGCATCAGAACCATCCATGATCTGGGCGCCTCCATAGCTTTCACCTCCTTCAACATCAGCGTGTATCCCTTGCAGTTAAGACGTTGCTCCAACCTCAAAATTTGCTTCTCTTTTGGACGTCTGCATTCTGCTTTTGCCTGCATTTGCATCCTTTCCCGCAGCTGCATCGGAGCATTATTTGGCAACAAGGCCAAAGCACAAACAGTTGATGCATCGTGGCGGCTCTCCTTCATATCTGACCTCAACATCGAACACTTCCCCTTCTTCAAACTGCACCATGACTGAATTTGGGAGAGGCTCCACAGCTGAGACTTCTACCCGGCATCGAGCATACGTCAATCTCTCCATCGATGTTGTTTCCCTATCCAAATATATTGGAACCCCTATGACGCTGGCGATGATGTTGAGTATCTTCAGCGACCAGAGGTTGGGAGGGAGGTTCGGAAATTGGACCCAATGGGCATAGTGGATAGCATATCTCGATCGAACACCACATTGGGAGCCCACCGCTGCAACACCACCAACTTACTGTCGAACAGCTATGGACCTCCGCATAGCACATCATCACCGTCTGCTTTGTTCTTGAAGTAGAAGAAGAAGAAACCATTTTCTCTTGAGTAGATTGTCATTTCTTGCTTCTTCCACATCCTCACAGCCCAAGCTTTAATTTGCCCATAGAATGGTACATCACCAAGCACATATGCTACTAATGTGTTCTCCCAACTTCCAATTGCTTCAGTAATCACCTCTTGCGAAAGCAATGCAACAACAAGCCCTTTCTCATTAATAATAGGAGAGACAAACTCCATCTCCAAGGAATCTGTAAACTTCCTCCTATTGGTACACACCTCCAACCAAGATGACTTAGCATCTAGGGGATTGATTTTGATCATACTCGGGGGGTCTCAGCGCCCTCCTATCATACACCTTCCTGGCCATTGAGGAGGTCGCTCCATTTCTAGCACTTGCAGTTGCATCTGGTGCACGACCTTCCTTAGCTAGGGCCCCATGGCTTCGAACCTTAGGATCACCTCTCGCTGATTTCCCTTTATCCATGAAATTAACCTTCGGCTTCCTCATATATACGGTTTGCCAGCCTTCAGCTTTTCCCACCGCATTTTCCACCACATGACCATTACTCTGATGTTCTATATTACTCTCCGACATAGCTGCATCAATCCCAGTCCTAGGTCTAGTATTTACACCATCTTCTTTTCTCCACACATCAGCACTAGAATTTAGACTTGAAGCGTTTGATACATTCTTTGGATCGACAGAGCTTCTCCAAGCATCATCAACATCGGTTTCCATTTGCATTGCACAACCTCAGAAGAAGGACAATTCAAAATCTAGATCAAAGATAATATTCAAGGACGAGTGATAGGCACAGTGACTCACCATCGGATCAAGATCTCAAGTCGAGATCTCGATCCGCCCTATAATTTCCAGTCGAATATAGAGTAGAAGCAGAAGATGTTCCTCCACCACCGAAATGATCTAGTTGCCTTCAGCAGAAACATCCATAGCTCCGATTATTGACAACCAAATCACAAAATGAAGAGACAAATTAGAGAATAGCTCGAGATCTGGATTCAATAGAATCAAGAAGTCGAGTACTTACCTCTGAATCAATATCTCCGATCGAGATCTTGATTCGTCTAAGTAAACCAGGCAAGAACAAGCAAGATGATTGAGATCGAGATCCAAATGCCGGCGATCAAGATCCGACACAGTTCGAGTCGACATTGACAAACGATCGAGTGGTGAGCCTTCTCCTCTCAAGATTCGAAGCTTAGAGTGAAACCAACAAAGATTCGAAGCTCAAATCTCGCGACGATTCGCCAGAGCCAGCCGCAACCGTGGCCGGTGAGGGATCGCCCTCACGCCTAAGGACGAGAGCTTCTCACTCTAAAAACTGAAGAGCGAGAAATGAAAAAATTTATTGGATGATATATATATATATATATATATATATATATATATATATATATATATATATATGAAAATGTTATTTCCTCATATGTTGCTTCACACATTGTCTCATTCTTTATGTTAATTGTGTGAAAATTGTGAAATTGTCTTTTTGTATGCTATATCTTATAAAGGATGTGATGTGAGACGTTTTACTCATTTAGATTAAAATGTTGATATTGGATTCTCATTCCTTTAGTCAACTAAGATTTCTTATGTTTTATGAGTTTTTGGTATGTATGTCAATGAGATGCTCCTTTCGTGATTATTTTTTCTCAGATGATATATTGGCATCTCATTTGATATACATCCTATCTTTAGACTTGCATGATAGTTTTAGTGATTGTTGTTGTTATTCTACTCCCACCTTTAGAATAATGCCACAGGGGGAGAGAAATAAGCATATCATAATATAGTTGCTAAGTAAATTCTAATTCTAAACTTGAATCTAAGATTGAAGTTGCCTTAGATTCAAGGGGAGTAAGATATAATGAAGTTGGATTATAAAATCATATATTTCAAGATTTCATGAAAATCATTTCATTCATTCATATCTTAATTACTTCCTTCATTTGATCAATAGATTTCTTATATTCATTGACTAACTTGATTGGCATCTATGTAAGGCGTAAGTTTTCCTTAAGCACAATTATTTATCTTTGTGTTTATGTTTGTTTGTCATCATCAAAAAGGGGGCGAATGTTGAGTATTGGACTTCTCCCTACTTGGTGTTAATGTTGAGCAAACATAAATACTTGTGAGTAATCCCCTATTTGTAGTTAATACATTGCCTAAGCATATCATGAAGATCAATTAGCAATGGATGTCACTCAAATATCAATGAAAGCTAGAAAGTGGTTTGGATGATCGAAGATGGTGATTGAAGCTCCTAAAAGACTTCAAGCTCATACTTTGGATAGAAGAGAGAGTTCTACATAATGTAATCTTCTTTTTCTCTTCTAGTATGTAGCTTAGAAGTAGAACTAGGTTGGAGCACACACAAATCTTCATTTCAGTCCTAGGAAATCATTAGATCACTTTTCCTTAGACTCCAATTCATATTTCTCAAGAATGTGCATATTGTGATTTCAACAGTTGACTGCTAAACGTTTTACAGTTGCATGTCTAAAAACAGTCGACTGTGATTTGTTCAAAAGTCGCCTGTTATGCACATACTTAATCAATTGATTTTTGGGCTTTCTAAACTTTAAATCTTTCCAGCGACTGATGTACATGTTACAGGCGCTTATCCAAGAGACATGCGACTGTGATTTGTTAATCAATCGCCTGTCTATTTTCAGCCCAGAGATCATTTTTCTTTTTATCTGGTCAGTCGACTGATGTTGTACTTACAGTCGCATGTCCAAGGCACAATCGACAGTAAATGCTTCAACAGTCGCATGTCCATGTTTACTCTACAGAATCTGCTCTCTGATATAATTCAAGTTTAATTGCCAGTCGACTGATGTTGTATTTACAGTCGCATGTCCATGGAACAGTCGACTGTCAATGCTTCAACAGTCGACTGTCAATGCTTCAACATTCGACTGTCTTTGAACTCTCTACAGACTCTGCTCTCTGGAAAATGTCAGGGTTTGTGATAGTCGACTGATGTTGGTTTCACAGTCGCCTGCCTATTGCACAGGAGCATGTGTATTCCACATCAGTCGCCTGTCCTGTCTTCCCAGTATTTTCTGAGATTTTCTCAGCTTACCCTTATTACGGCCAGTCGACTGTAGAAGGATTTACAGTCGCCAGTCGGATTTACATTTGAAGTACCCTAGATTTGGCAATGTGTAGTCAGAACGGGGATACCAGATTTAAATATTTATAACTGCAAGGGCACGGTGTTGTAGTGTGGCTTGGGGGTCGAACACGGGGAGGTGTGTGTTGTGCTTGTTGTCAAACAGGAGCCGGATCACCCAGTGGGTGAGCTAGCCCTATCGCAAGACGGGTTGTCACGAACTAAAACTACAAAAGATGTAAGATATAAAAAGTAACCCAGGAATTTGGTTTCCACCCTATCGTGTATTCTCTCTATTACGACAGGTGGACAGGAATACGATCGGATTCTAGGATTTAGTGGTGAGACGTTGCCTCTAAAAGTGATACCTAGCATCACATGGGCCCGATATTCCGGTCGATGCCCAGGATGATACGCTAGGTTTACCCGGGTTCGGATGGTAGGCATTCCCATGACGATTAACACCGACCGACTCCAGGAGCACTAAGCTCACATCGATTACTCCTGACATTTCATCCTGCCGTTCCCACGCGCTAGGAATCAATGTCTAGGCTAGGGGTGTGAGCTGTGGCTAGGGGATCAAACGCAAGTTTTATTTCTCCTTGGCCCGACGGTCAGAGGCGGTCTTTCTCCCGCCAATGACAATAAAATGCCCCGTGTAACCATCTAAATCCTTATATCCTATCGAACCCCAAATCCTATGATTGTTCTAGGGAGAACCCATGAAGGGGTTTCCACCAACGTCCCAGATTAGGAAGCTACTCACAATTCATTGCAAGAGATTCAATAACACAAAATTCAGCCATTAAAATTGAGATCAAGCAATAGAGATCTAGAGAAAACAATAGTATTAAAACAATATCAAAGTGTCGAGGCAATCAAAGAACTTACAAAACAAGTTAAATTTGCAGCCGCCAAAATCCCTAAAAACGGCTCAAAAAATTGGGGATACGTTTCTGGGAAAAACTAGGGTTATATATATAGTATAGCATCCAACCGATCAGTTGAAGCATCAACCGATCGGTTGAGACAAATGTCGAACCGGTCTTCAGCCTTTGAGATACTTCACCCGATCGCTGAACCGATCGGGTGAGTCATTGGTTCGTGAGCTGGAGGAACTTCGGCTACAGATGAACTGAACGGTTGACAAGTCAACTGATCGGTTGGAATTCAGCTCCAAAAGACAGAGAGTTCTATAACCACCACCTGATCATTGAACCAATCAGGTGGGGTCTTCTTCACTGTTGCTCCATATCGGGTCAGATACGCGTGCACGAACCGATCGGTTGGAACTGTCCAACCGATCGGTTGGAACTATCCAACCGATCGGTTGGGGGCTGATATATGCTCTAACTTGATGTATGGCCCTCAGATTCTCGTGCGATGCCTCCCGTTGCTTCGGGGACTCATAATATTTTCTTTATATGCCCCCTATGCTGGAAATCTCCTGCAAGTACACACAAACACAAAGAAAGTGAAAAGAAACTAAAAATCACAAAAGAATAGATACGAAATAACGGAAAACAACGAGAAATCACGGAGAAGGCATGCGTGAAATATAAAATATAAACGCACGTCAACATTCAACTGTCTTCTCTTCATTAGTCGACTGTCCACGTGGTAATTTACCGTTTGAATTCTCACCTACCCTCTGACACAGTGCAGCAGTCGACTATGTTTTGTTCAACAGTCGACTGTCGACTGTGTAAATTCTATCCATTGACTTTTTCTCCACGGATTTCAAAGGGGGTTTTGGAGATTATGTTTGAGTGTTTTGAGAAACCTATAAAGGCATCCTCTTTTGTTCCATTGAGAGGTTACTCACTCATCTATTGAAACCCTAAGCTTTCATCTTCAAGCTTCTGAAGCTCTCAAATCCTAAAGCCTTAGAATTCCAATCTTTCATTCCCTTACACTCCAACCTAGAATCAAAGAAATATCTTCTAGGCAATTGGTGGTGTCAAGACAAAGGGCTTTCCTCTCTTCCAAGAGAGGTATCAACACACAACACACTTACTTCTTCAAGTTCTCCTTCAAGGTATAAGTGATTGTAAGTGTTGTCATT
Source organism: Scilla litardierei (assembly GCA_030789695.1). Lineage (NCBI taxonomy): Eukaryota > Viridiplantae > Streptophyta > Magnoliopsida > Asparagales > Asparagaceae > Scilla > Scilla litardierei. The sequence goes on along the minus strand of JAULAV010004758.1, from coordinate 12,836 downwards.
TCAATATTTCATAACTTTCATTATTATATTAACTCTCGGTTTATGAGAGTGATTTGCTTGCTCCCAAGTTGTGGGAGTCAAGAACATCGAGTGTACTTCGATTTCACTTATAGGGTTGCTACAAGTAGGTTTAAAGGAAACCTCAAGTTAGGGTTCTAACTTGAGTATCTGGTGGTATCCGGGTGGAAGGGACGTAAGATTATCGGAAACAAGTTGGGAGTTGACTTGGGTAATCCGAACCCTTGAAACATCATTATGTTTGCATTGTTTCATTTTAGGATTTATTTTCATTCCGCATTAGTTGTTGGTTAGGAATTTAATTTGGTGTAATTATCATTTTAAATTGTATAAACACTATTCAACCTCCCTTCTAGTGTTTTCCTCATAGCTAGGGACCTTATAGTCCTCACTGCTGAGAACAAGCTGGCAAGAAGGAAAAATGAGGTTAGGGTGGGCAGGGGGTAAATAAAAGAAAAAAAATGAAATAAAGGCAAAACTATGCAAATAAAAGAAAAAATGTAGATGTAGATGCATGACCTGATGCCTAAGATGCAAAAATATGAACAGGCAGGCATATGATGCAAATGATGACATGATGCAAGAGGTATATATGAAAATGCAAAAAGATGGAATATATACATGTGGTGCAAATAAGTCATCCCCCAAGCTATGCAAGGTCAACGCCCCGAAGAGACAGATGGACACAAAAATAAATAAGGGATGACATGAGCAAAAATAATGTAAGGATCAAGCAGTGGCATCACCCTGAGTGGATGATGATGGGTCCGAGTGCTGGGGACCAGAGATAGGAACATCAGGCACAGAAGGTGTAGGCTCGACAGGTGTGTCAGCCGATAAGGCAACTGGAGAGACAACATGTTCAGAACAAGGTGTAACAGCTGGAGTGTCGACAAGTATGGAAACGTGTGTGTCAACAACAGAAGTCTCCAACTGCGGTGCAACCGACTCAGGGGAAGAAGTGACAGACCCTGCAGAAGCCTGAGGGTAGGGCATAGTGAGTGGTGCGGGAGGGGTTGAAGGGACATGGTCTAGCCTGGGAAGAGGGGCTGGTGCAGTATAACAGGAGGTGCACTCTGATTCCTAAGGATATCAAGAATGGCGGTGAGGTCCCGCTCCACAGACTGCTGAAAAGAGGAGAGCGAGGTCGCGAGGGTGTCAAAGGCATGCCTCAGGGTGATGACCTCGATCTCCATCGTAGAAAGACGTGCGTTCGTGGTATAGGAGCTAGGAGGTGGGCGTGAACTACTAGAAACCACCCTCATAGGGTGCCCACGGGAAAGTGATACCCATGGTCTAAATTGAAATTCAAGGGAGGGTGTTCTAGCGGGGATCTCGGTGGAAGAAGAAGTGAGTGGAATGTATCTGAGATCCGGTGCAGAGACAGAAGCAGCAGAATCATCAGAAATGGGAGACGTTTGGCAACAGAAGTGGTGACAGACACCATGACGCTCTCAGAGAATACTACTGATGCTGGTGTAGAAGTAGTCCCAAGTAGTGAGACTGTGGATCTTAGAGGTGTAGGAAGGGAAGTGAGGAGGTCCACAAGTGCGGGAATTGTGCTAGCAGCAATAAGCACCGAAATATATGATGCATTGGGCTCGGGGGTGACAGGACTGGCTGGCTCCGAAGGGGTAGAAGAAGTGAAATCAGGAGCAGCAGAGACAACCACGCCCTCAAGTCTGGGTACGACAGAGACAGAGGTAGTGACCTCAGGGGGAAAGGTGTGGACAGTTCCCAAGGTCTCTACGGCAGTGGTAGTGGTGGCGGTGGTAGTGGTGGGAGCACTGACAAAAGTGGGGACAGAAGTGCTCCCTGGTGGGGGTTGATGTGCAAGCTGGGCTGACTGGGCTGCCACGAGGGCTGCAATATCGGGCTCGTCCTCGTCAGAAGTGAGCACCCAGTTGTCGATGTCATCGGTGACTGGTGCTCCAGGTGGCTCAAGGACATGGATGGGAGGGATTGGAAAAAATGCAGGGAGTGAGGCAGTCAATCATGACTGGGGCGACATGGGTGAGGTTGGAGTGGGGCAGGTAGAGGTGCTACTCGTGGTGGGTGCATAGTAGGTAGATCCAGTGACGCTCACCGTGCAGCCTGATGATGGACATGCGGGTGAGCACATCCAACGTCAGGCGTGTATGCCTGGTAGGAATCACCAGACATGCAGGAAGTGCGAGGCAAGCATCTAGGCAAAAATGGTGAAAAATCTGCCACAGCAGATATCAGTGGTGGCGTGGGTGGTTGGGAGGAGGTGGTGACACAGCCAGTGTGCTGCATCAGAGAGTAGGAAGGGGTGGAGGGTACCGTCGGGGTGGTAGCACAGAAGTCGAGTCATCCCCATAAGATGGGAAAGCTTAGGTATGGAGAGTGTCCTGATCTCTGGCATGGAGAAGAGTGTGGTGGCTAGGTGGAACTGGGCTAAGTGCTCTGGGCGTAGAGGAGACAGGGGTGGACGATACATGAGGATTTCGCCCTACTAGGGTGATATCCTCTCAGACCAGTGATGCGATGCCAAAACTGCTCGGCATCAAATGTTGTGAGCTCGTAGTCTGGGCTGAAGTCAAGGGTATGGTCGGGGATGGCGGGAAAGCAGAAGTGCATGTAGATCATGGCGTACGTGACCATTACGTCGTAGTCAAGCAGCCGGAAGCTAATGCCATCACCAGTTGGGGGTGATAACAATGGAGCTCAATGCCTCGAGGGTGAGGCGTGTGTATGTGCGGGCGTTGGTGGTGAGAAGTGAAATCCTATGACCTGGTAGAGCCTGTGGACACCCTGTAGGAGTCCATGGCGCTGAAGGGTGGGGACGTAAGCGAAGCAGGTGGGGATGATGGGGTGGGACATGGCGACGAAACGCTCGCAGTGAGTGTCATCCCTGAAGACGATATCATATGTCCTCAAGGTGGGTGGTGGAGGAACTGGACAGGATGGAGGAGCGGTAGTGGGGATGGGTGGAACGGTAGTGTATGGGGTGAGTGGGGCCTCTATGGCTAAAGGCACTGGGGAAGGGGAACGGGTCGAGTCGGACGAGGACGATGAATCGTCCAAATACACCTCGGGTGTGGGTAAACATGCATGACGTGGGCATCGTGTCGACCGAGAAGAGGAGGCACCAGTGTCAGCATTCCTCTTCTTGGCCGGAGGTGGCTTCCTCGGCCTAACGCAAGGAGGCATCATGCGAAAGTGGCAAATGACGATGATATGGTAATAGAAAAAAATGAAGTGTGGAAAGAGTATACCAATATCCGAGCGTCGCTGCGAAAGCAAAAGTGGAATGTGCACATGCGAAGCCTCGAATCCAAGCGATCCCCCAAGCTACTCCAAACCGAGCTCCTCCTCGAAGAGCTCCAAATGTACCTGTAATAAGATATGAAAATAGTATTAGGCAATTTCAAAAATTAATCTGGTTTGGGGATCAAAATTGAAAGAATTAGGGTTGGTAAGGGTTAGGATTTGGAGGAGATAGGGAGGAAGAGGGGGTGAAGGGTGGGTGGTGAGGGCTGCTCGGCCCGAGCATGGGGTGTGCTCAGGCGGCGTGCACGACACAGCTCCGGCGTGGCACCGGAGCAAGGGGCAGGGGGAATTTGGGAATGTGTCGCCGGTGCAAGAGGGGGGAAAGGGAGGAGGGAGGGGATGGGGATGGGGATGATGTTGCGTCACCGGCACTGCTCCAGCGAGGCGTCGAAGCTAGGGGAGGGCGGTGGTATTTGGGGCGGAGGGAGATAGAGCGGGGGATGGTAAGAGAGATAGGAGGGGGAGAGAGAGAGAGAGAGAGAGAGAGAGAGAGAGAGAGAGAGAGAGAGAGAGAGAGAGAGATGGGGGGAAGGGGGTGGAGGGGCAGACTGATTCGTGTCGGGGTCGACGATGCTTGAGCAGAGCACGCGACGACAACGACGGTGGGGTGGTTGGACCGAGTAGGGTTAGGTCTAAGTTTGGGGGAACGCGGGTTTTGGGGTTGATTTGAATTAGGCTTAGGGTTTATCTTTAGTTAGGTCGTATTAATATAAGCTGAGTCGATCTTGGTTTGAGTTGTGGGCCCCAGATGCGTAAGTTGTTACTCGGGCCGAGTAGCAGTAGCTACTCGGTCGAGTATAAAGGGTTAATATTTTGAATATTAAGCTCAGAAATTGTGCCCTAGTACTCGACCGAGCTGCTTACTCAACTCGGTCGAGCTGAATTAAAACAGAGTGTTGTTTTCCGCTCACTTTTGCACTCCCTGTAACTCGGCCGAGTAGGGTAGCTACTCGGTCGAGTCCATTAAGCTTTTTAGAGCGCCCTTTTTAGCACTTTTGGACTTCTCCTACAGCCTAACCAAGTTGGGAAGCTACTTGGTCGAGTCGAATTACAAAACAGAGTGCTCTTTTTTGACGTTTTTGGGATCTACCTGTAGCTCGACCAAGTAGGGTGCTACTCAGTCGAGTCGCAACTAATTTCCAGAGCGACTTTTTGCCTATTCCTCCATCTTTTTGCAGCTCTGTCTGTAACTCGACCGAGTAGGGTGCTACTTGGTTGAGTCGAGTTATATTTCTAGAGCGCGTTTTTGCCTATCTCCTCCAGCTCTCTACAGCTCGACCGAGTAGGGAACCTACTCGGTTGAGTCACCTGGAACTCTTCCCCCAAGCTTGCATTGCCCTATCGTTCTCTTCCCTTTGTTCCTTCTCCTTTATTTCATCGTTTAGCATGCTCTCCTCATTGTTCAACCTGTAGAAGGAAGAACTCATCAGATTTTTATGTTTTTGTATTTTTATAGAACTAAAAACGTATTTATTTGGTTTTTGAATGAGAAAATAAAAACAAAAACTAAGGGAAAGAAAATTGGGTTACCTCCCGACAAGCGGTTTTCTTAAGTCGTAAGCTCGACTCCCTCAAGATTTTCAACGAATGATGTTGGGTGCATATGAAATACGCCTGTCGTGCTTTCTAGTAATCCCATGCGATGGTATTTGGCATGCCTCTCCATGTCGGCCGTCAGCGACCAAGAAAATAGTAGCCTCCGGTTCTTGATGGTGCAAGTGTATGTTCGGGCGCTCTTCGTCAAGAACTCGTAGGTAGGCGGCCACCGCCTTATTGTATACGACGTTAGCATCGTTGTCCAAGCTCATCTTCATTGGATCTTTGGAAATCTCCTACATGGTATGTTCATAAGTAGCTTCGTCTTCCAAGAGATCAAGGTAATTAGCATCTTTTGATGGTGGGTGTTCCTTCATAGCTTTTGCAAGCAGAATTGGACATCAATATTTCCCACATTCAAAGATAACGTCCCCTCACAGACGTCGATCAAGACTCCAGCCGTCGCCATGAATGGATGCCTCAATATGATCTGCAAACTACCTTTCTCCGGCATGTCCATAATCACAAAATCTACCGGCACGCATAGCCCGGGCGGTATTTGCAGGATGATGTCGCGTGTGATGCCTACCGGATAAGCAATTGAGTGATCTGCTAATTGAATGCTCATATCGGTAGGCTCAAGTTCTGTCCTGATATTTTGCCTCTTAAAGATAGAGAGCGGCATCAGACTAATGCTCACTCCCAAGTCGATCAATGCTCTACCAATAGGGGTGCCGCCAGCAGAGCACGACACCGTGAAACTCCCAGGATCCGGTAACTTCTTCAGTAGATACTTCTTAATGAATGAGGTGAAATTATCCAAGAGCTTCACCTCTTCTTGTTTACGCTTCCCTGTTATTAGATCCTTCAAGAACTTAGCGTATGTGGGGATCTCAGTGATAGCGTACATAAAGGGGATGTTCAATTGGATACCTTTGATGAGCTCGGAGAACTTGGCATATTTATTCTCCATCTTCACCAGTACCAACCTTTTGAGGATATAGAGGTGGAGGTCGACTTGTCTTGTCTCTGGCGGCATCCTTTGGAATAGATTTATTGGAAGTAGTAGTAGCATCTGTCGGTGCTGTAGTGGTGGTAGGTAAAGTAGAATGTGAAGCCTCCTTCTCTTTAATAGCATGGGGCTTCTCTGTAGCATTTTCCTTGTCCTTTTAATGGTAGTACCATCTTCATCTTGAGCATGAATGGATGACCTTTGTCTCACATTGCTAGAAACCGGCACCATGACAGTGTCGGTAATCTTTCCTCCTCTTGTGGTAACTGTGACCACTGCATTTACTTGGGCCCTAGGATTGGGCTCTGGCTGAGAAGGCAATCTTCATTGCATCTTCATAAATTGGGACACTTGGCCTTTGAGCTCATCAATGGAATCGTTGATAGACGTGAAATGAGAAGAATTCTATGCATTTACCTTAGCTTGCCCACTCATGAAAGTGTCAAATGTTGCCTCGAGATTGGGTTTTGGGTCTGTCGGTGCATATTTTTGTTGTTGGTGGTAATTGTACCCCATCGATTTGTAAGACCCAGATGACCTAAACCCATAATGTTGGTTCTGTGGAGGTGCCCCTTGTTGCCGAGGAGGTGGTGGAGGTCTCTGCTGCTGAGGAGGTTGCAACCCTCCATTGGGGTTACCATAAGAAAATCCGGGATGATTTCTTGCCGCTGTTGTTGCCATTGATTCCTCCCCGCTCCAGATACAAAGTTTACCTGCTCAGCTTGCATGTCTGCTCCATCATAGGGTCCTTCATTAGGAGCATTGCCTTGCCCCGCATAGTCTTCGTGTGTGGGATAAGCTGGAGCTCTAGAAGTGGTTGGAATAGCGTCCAACCTCTGTCTAATCCTCGCCACCTGTTTACAAAGAGTCTCAATATGACTATCAAGATGGGTAGAAATTTTTACCTTGGGGCCTATAGTAGATGCACGTTCATCGCCCCACTGTTGAGTATTTGCGGCCATTTGCTCCAGCAAAGATAGAGCGTCATCGGATGGCTTGTACAAGAGAGCGCCTTGAGGAGAGGCGTCGATAATCATCTTTGTGCTTGGTTGAAGCTCATTTAGAAGCTCTGAACAAGATCCCACTCCACGACTCCATGGTGTAGGCATTGATGCTACAGGTCTTTAAATCTTTCCCAAGCCTCATACGACGACTCCTAGAGAAGTTGCTTAAAATTTAAGATCGCTCCTTGAATCCTCACCATTTTGGACGGTGCATATAACTTGTTCACAAATGCCATAACCACCTGCTCCCAAGTCGTGAAGGTATTAAAAGGATGCGCTCGCAACTAATAGGAGGCCTTGTCCTTCAGAGTGAATGTGAATAGTCTGAGCTTGATAGCATCTTCACTCACGTCTTTGGTATGGAATGTGTCGCACTTCGCCAAGAATGTGTCTATATGGTCGGTTGGGTTTTTATGAGGATGCCCATAAAAGGGGTCCTGCTGCATTAGATTTATTAACCCTGTCTTCAGCTCAAAGCTTCCTGTCGCCAGCTGCGGCCTCAAGATAGAAGAAGCACCAGTGAAATTTTGCTTTATATAGTCCAGAATGGACCCTTTGAGTGGATGAGAAGCATTACCCTCTGCCATTGGATATATAGTAGTCTGACTCCTTTTCTCTGCTCTGAGCCTTCTTGCGGTCTTTTCAATCTCGGGGTCAAATAATAATTCTTTGTCAAGACTCCCAAGACGAGTGTTCATGCACAACAAGAACTCAGAAAAATACCATCAGTAGCAATGTAATAAAAGAATAAAAAGGTGGAATGGTAAGAAATGGTAAGATTTGCTAACAAATTCGTTAGTAGAAAACTAACCCAAGTAACACTGTTACCGTCCCCGGTAACAGCGCCAAAAACTTGATGCTCCTTAAACTAACACCTAGAAGCCACCTAGGAATGGCACGAATGCCCAGGGCTAGATGTATCCCAAATGCAAATTCCTGCACTTTATGCAAGCGTACGGTGTCAAGTAATAGTATAAAAGGTATCGATCCCAGAGGGAAGGTAGAGATGTTATTCTATTTCCAAATCTCGGAATTTAGGTAGCAGTCGGTTTCGAGAGATTGTTTGTTTGGGATTGTGAACAATTAATAAAGACTAGGGCTTTGAGACACACCACTAGGATCGTTGGATGTCGATGCTAGGTTAAGACTCTTACGTTGCATTGGCTTTATTAGGGATTGTCGCATCCAAGATGTGGAATTCATGGCTTTAAGCGCCATGAATCTAACGTATCGTATTAACCCATCTCTCGCGACAGGCGCACATGATACGTGCACTAAGAATCAACAATATTTATGCCACTCTCGTGGATAGAATGATCTCAACTCATGCCACTCTCGTGGGTTAGAGTTGAGATGTATTTTGGTGGCTCTCATTGATGCAATGGTGGTAGCCGTCAATTAGTAATATTGTTCGTCGGTAGATCCCATCAAGACATGAGCCGGGCATGGTCATGAGCCCTAATTGAATCCACTAACTCCTTAATTAAGTCTATAGGATACTCCTTAAGCCAATCGATTCCACCGACCGTGGGCACGATTACAGTACGAGCTCTCCTACAAACTTGGCAAGATCAACCAAAATACGTCCCATTTATACCAACGCAACCTAAAAATCCTAGCTTTGCATCTAAATCCTAAGATCCATGGGCTAATCCATTAGCCCTAGATGGAACTACTCATGCATCATAGAAATAACAGAGAAAGATTCAATAGATGCAATGGAATTCATCATGGCAATAGAAAACATCAAAATCAATAGAAAGTTTAGAGAATTGTTACCAACGTGTCGTGGAGCAATAGCAAACCAAAGAGAATTAAGAAAATAAGATTCCTTGTGCAATAGAACAATAAAAATCCAAGCTTTGTCTTCACAAAATTACGACGGCACAAAACTCTCTAGATCTCAAAACACTAATTAAAATTAAACTAAAAGTTTCTCCAAAGTTGCCCTTCGAAAATAGGGCTTAAATGTGCTTAAATACATAGGGTAGAAATCCCAAAAAATCTCAAAAAAGCTGGGCACTTGGGCCCACCAACTAAGCTGGTCGCGTCGCGCTACTCGACCGAGTAGCGGGGCCTGCTCAGTCGAGTCGACTTCAGGCTTTGCTTGCAGCTGCTTCTGCTTCTGGCTGATACGGGCTACTTGATCGAGTAGCCCCCTTACTCGGTCAAGCTACAGTAGATCAGAACTTCCTCCAAAACACTGCTTTGTTTCTTGATGACTCGGGTCGAGTAGGTGAACTGCTCGATCGAGTTGCTTAGCTGCTTGATCGAGCTAGGGTGCCTTGGAGAAAATCTCAAAATCATCACTCTGTTTGGCGTGACTCGGATCGAGTCGGTTGTCTACTCGGTCGAGTAGGGTGAGGCAGTTTCCTGTATAATTTCTGCGTGTCAGCTCGGCAGAGTAGCTGATGCTACTCGGTCGAGTCACCTGGGAAATTGAACTTGAATTGAAGCTTTGGATTTTTTTCTCTCACTCTCTTCTCCTCCTCTCCTCCAATTCTTCCATACCTCGTCGAACTCTCATGGATCCTTGCCAATGACGTCTAGAACGTGTCGGATGTGTCCATGTCGCAAAATAGCTCCAAATCGCTCCAAAACTCCTGAAAATCCATAAAGCTATACAAAACTCGAATATGGCATTAGCAGCGTGATAATATATGAAAACATAGAGTTTTGAGGTGAATATGACATGAAATGATGTGATAAAAATGGAAAATATGGACACATCACTGCTTCACTCGGCCGAGTAGCCTGTTTTTGTACTCTTCTCTCCTTCTTCTCGCTTCATCGTCGTTTCTTTCTCCATCCTTATTTTTCAACTCATCCTCCTGTGTCGTTAGCTCTCTGATATCATCAGCAATGATGCTCCGGCACGCGTGTAGGCGTTTGTGGCTCCAAATTGCGCTCGATTGCTCTATATTTCCTGAAATCAAACGAAACAAAGGAATAGAGAAATATATCGTGAAAACGTCGTAGAATCGTTAAAATCGTGATATATGCAATCATTATGGGATGGAAAAAATGCAAAAATAAAGTGTAAAATATGAGCCTATCAAAACATATATTTAGGGGGAGCCTTTCTTTTTGTTTATAAACATTTTTATACTTTATTAAATGTTTGTAAAATCCTAAAAAAGGGAGAATATTGGAAACTCACAACTCCGCATAAGGTTTTGATGATACAAACATTTATATATGAGTATACTAACTTTGTCTATGCAGATTATATAGACCCTTTCAGATAAGATAATTATCAAAGACAACATATTGCAAAAAGCATCAAACACAAGCCGAATCATATCGATGAAACTTTGTAATTTGTGATATATGATGTAATCTTCATTTTTCTTCTTGCATATACTTAGATTGTAAAAGCCTTGATGATGATCTAATTTACTCCTTTAGGGCATGTCTTCTAAAAATCAAGTCAAAGGCAAAATTGGCCCACCAATACCCGTTCTTGGTCGACCAATAACACTACACAAAAATTCAGAAAATTCAGAAATTTTGTCAAAGTTATTCTTAAGTCATGCTCGTTTAACTATGTTAACGAGAACCGCACTAGGGCTCTCTATGCCATCTTGGGTGGCATTAAGATATATTGGGGATTCCTCTCATGTTGACCCTAGTTAAACCGGCCAACCCAATATTTACCTTCCTAGCACCATCACTAGGATCCTTCAACACTTTGGTGTTCCCCTAGACCGTGAAGTTTCCATCTTCAATTAACGTATTGATTCTTCCGTTATCAATCGCATGAAACTTTCACCACCTCCACAACAAGAAGAGTACCCTTTAGAACCCCAACCCCAACCTTGTCGTCGCAAGCAAACGGTTAATCCTCGCACTCCTCCCTCTCCTCCTCCTCGAGCCACCGTTCAAGACCAAATCAATGAACTCTATAACTACATGAACAAGTGATTTGAATGAGTTCAAACTCACTTTAGAGCCTTTGAATCATGTCTTGATGGGATGGATAATGTGGTGGAGAATATGCAAGAAACTCTAGCCAAATTCTTGAGTCATTTTGAACAATGGAACCCTTAAGCCTCTTCAAGCTCTCGCTATTATCCTCCTCCGCCTCCTCCGGAATTTTGAAGGAATTCTGGAAGAAATTTTCGCATTTTGGCCGACCAAGGCCCATAAGTTGGTCGACCAATTTCTAAAGCATAGTTGCTTTTTAAGAATTAATATTGTATGGTGTGCTATGTATTTGATTTTTGTTTGTTTTAGTATGATGTATTTGCTTTCTGCGATATTATCAGTATAAGATCTGTGTTCTGTACTTCCCCTTTGAATTAATAAAATTTGCTTTTTAAAATTTTCAGCAAATTTTCATTTTCTGTATTTTTGGTCGACCAATACACTTAGTTAGTCTACTAATATACTCAAAAAACCCCATTTTTTGCTGATTTGACAGGGGAAGAAAATACTGAAATAAAAAATTTTGCAATATCATTACTTAACATAAAATAAATTTTTTCATTTACATCATATTTACACAATATGATTAAACTATGTTTTTTATTTATAACATAATTAACATGCTACTTATGCTACATTACTCCGTGTTACTTATGCTACCTTACTCAAAGTTGCTTCTAACTGCTTATGACATTATTTTTACATATACATACATACATACATACATACATACATACATACATACATACATACATACATACATACATATAAGAAAGACACCCTATATAGGGGGTGAATAGGGTGTGTGGCACACATGTAAAAACAATCACAATCACAGAGATAATCAGACACAGATATTTTTTAACGGAGTGGCTCCCTGCCAAAACTCCGACCCCAATACCTATGAGGATTTCACTCAATAAAAATGATCACACTTACGGGTAGTGATCTCGCCGTACACAGATATAGTTCAAGAGTTAACGCGCAGAGATAGCTTCAGAGTAAAGCTATTCACAATACAATCTCACAACAAAAACAGATTCAAATAGATTTAATACTGTGGTGAAAAATCAGAGAGATATCACTGTGATAAGTTTGTGAGATTGTGATCGCGTGGGCGTAAATGGTTCGCTGATCCGATGTCTGGATTGGAAGATATAGTCTTCGGAAGATGTCTGCACGAATCTGAATTCTGCAATGGCTGATCTATAGAAAAACACCCAAACTATATATAATCCTGTGGACTGAACAAAGGAGACTATCACAGTTACAAATGGCATGAAGATATGGTCACGGAGGCAGAAACGGCGAGTCGATCCGACGTCTGGATCAGGAGATATGAGCGTACGAAGTCGAATGCGTGAATCTGGAATCTGCCCTTGCACAATCCGTGAGTTTGGAGAATGAGATCTGCGGCCACCAGTCGCTGGAGGATGTCGCCTACGGCCACAAGTTGCTGGAGGATGTTGCTTCTGATCTCAAGTCTCTGCTATGAGATCACAAGTCTCTGCCGTGAGGATGTTGCTGGAAGATGGACGTATGGTGTTCTTAATGTTTTGCAAGGCCTTTATATTTGACAGCCTTCTGTGTTTTTTTTAAAATCACGTTTGCCAAGGATTTGAAAGCAGCTGCCACTAACTATTTTAAGAGGATAGGTTTTTTATTTGATTCGAAATTTGTGTTACTGCCATCAAATGAAATTCGGTTGGGCTATATAATTTGTGATTTGAGATAATGCGGCATTTATAGGTTTGTAATTGAAATCAAAGGAAATTGGCAGTTTGACAAAATGTGTGATTGATAATGGATGAGATCAAAAAACAAATTATAAAAGAATGCGACAGAGTTTTTTTAGATCATGCGGCAGTTCAAAAAAAACTTTGCTGCGGAACTGATCATGCGGCAAAAAAACAGAAGTTTGTTTATCTTTAGTTGCCCCTTTCATTTTGTTGCGTGATAATGGGAATAAGTATTAGAGATTGTTTTTGGATGAGACTGAATAGAAGATTGAATAGGAGACCAAGTGCGATGTGTTTAGGATGAGA
>JAULAV010004756.1:0-40691 GCA_030789695.1 Scilla litardierei | reverse complement strand
ATTCTTCACCTTCATAAAGGTGGTTGTTTTCTTAACCGTATATTATATTTGATTAGTTGAATTTGTGTTATCTCAGGTCGACTTGTCCTGAGGATTCGACTCTGGACTCTCCAGGTACTACTTGCACGATCTCCTGCGCTTGGGAGTAGAGCTCACATTGTTTTGAGAGAGGCAGCCTTTCTGACAAGCTGCTCTTTTCGCAGGCAAGATCGTCCAAGCAGCGAGCAACCGGCGGCCAACGCGAGGCGAGCGGTGAACACGCGGCGGCCTTACAGGACTGATCCAGAGATCAACCTCTGAAGTGCACCTAGCCTATACATCCCCAAACACTTGTAAACGACCTACCGAATCACCCCCATTTGTAACCACCGTGCCCTTGGTTTCTTATTACAATAAATTCATTGCACGCGGATCTTACCCAACAACAACAAGCATGTTAACACAACACATCATATTGTGAGGAATGCTAGGAACCCCCATGTGAATGCAAATCATGCTAGAAAACATCATGCATTTCTATATGGAAAGTATGCTAAGAAAAATAGTAATCATGCACACAAACACAACACACATAAGGTTGGACAAAACTTTGATCATGTTGGACAAAACTTTGTTGATCAAAATGCTTTTTATGATTTACACACGGATTTTGTGCAAATGATAGAAAGTTTAGTCGGAACAATGTTGCTGTGATTTGGGTGTCAAAATTTTTTAGCATACGTGATAGAAAAGAATATATTGCTAGAAATACCTTTGGTAGTCATTCATATATGCATAGGTGAATCCAAGAAATATTTGACTATCAATACACTCATTGCAAAAAGCTCTATTATTTAAAAATCGATGAACTTGCAACTGGTGCAACGGGTAGTTGAACACGTAAAATTCCTTGGATTCACTTGAAAATTTGTGGATTGAGGTTTTGAACATGAAGATCGAATTGAACAGAAAAACTTCTTGGATTCATTTGAAAATTGGTGAATTGAGTTTTTGAATATGAAGATCAAAATGAACGATTGAGCTTGAGGGAAAAATAGAGAAGGTGTGGGATTCACACTTCCTCATTGGGTGGGTAGCTGCCATTATTCACAAGTTGCCTAGGATGAAAATAAATTAGATTTTGGAATATCAAATAGAGAATTGCTTGTAATTTCTTTCCCACGTTTGTCAACTCCAAGCGAATGCATCGGTGCAGACTTTGCCTATCAAATATGTTTTCTTTTCAGATTCCGTCCTGACAACTCAAATTCCGAGATCTACGGACTGAAAACCATTTTCCGACTTGTCAAACCCTTAGCTTCCACGGCCCAAGCCCAAGCCCAGGCCCAAGCCCAGGCCCGGCAGTACACAACGGTCCGATGGGAAACTGAACAAAATTCAACAAAAACCTTATTTAAAAAAAAACCACACATTTGGTCATAATTTTAATGCATGAAACCTCAAATTTCCCTCCAAAATCAGCAGACACCCATTGCATCCAACCTCGCCTCCGTCCTAAAATCATGCACGAGCTCATCCCACATCGAGCAGCTCCACTCCAAGATCCTCACCCTCGGCCTCACCAATCTCCTCACCCCCGCCGCCCTCTCCTACCTCTCCCTCGGCCTCCTCCTCCCCGCCCTCCGCCTCCTCCGCTCGATCCCCTACCCTTCAAGCTTCCTCTTCAACACAGTCATCCGCTCCTTCGCCAACGGCGGCCAATTCTCTACGTCCCTCCATCTCTACTCCTCTCTCCTCGCCTCTCACCTTCGCCCCGATAAATTCACCTTCCCCTTCGCCCTCAAATCCTGCGCCGCCCTCTCGAATCTTGCACTCGGAAAGCAAGTTCATGCCCACATCATCTGTTTTGGTTGGGCCCATGATTTGCACATTGGTTCCTCTTTGGTCGACCTGTATGCCAAATGCGGGGACGTCGAACGTGCACGCGAGGTGTTCGACAGAATGCCCGCAAGAGACGCGGTGTCCTGGAGCTCGATGATTTCCGGGTACACGCATAACGGGCACAGCACGGAGACGTTGGAGTTCTTCGACCTCATGCGCGTCTCGGATGTGAGGCCGTGTCGGGTCAGCTTGCTTAGCGGTTTGCTCGCCTGCGGGCGGCTTGGGGCGATGCGGAAAGGGGAGTGGTTTCATAGTTGCGCGATCCAGACGGGGTTTGAAATGGACGTTTTGATGGCAACCGAGATTGTGGACATGTATGCCAAATGCGGGAGCTTAGATGCGGCGAGGTTAATGTTTGATCGAGTGGACGGCAAGGATGTGGTCTGTTGGACGGCGATGATAATAAGCTACGGGCACCATGGGCTTGGAAAGGAAGCAATTGCTATTTTCGAGCGCATGGTCGAAGCCGGAGTGGCACCGAGTCATGCTACGTTTACGGGCATCCTCTCTGCTTGCAGCCATCTAGGGCTGTTGCACGAAGGCAAGAAGTACTTCGACTCGATGGGATTGAGGTACGGGCTTGAGCCGAAAATGAATCACTACGCGTGTATGGTCGACATCCTTGCTCGTGCGGGGAAGTTGAAGGAAGCCGGAGAGCTTGTGGAGAAGATGCCCATGCAGCCCGATTCTAGTGTCTTGGGGTCTTTGCTTGGTGCTTGTAGGATCTACGGCGATTTGGACCTTGGGGAGAGGATCGCGGACAAGATCTTCAAGCTGGACGCAGCTCATGCCGGATACTATGTCCTTCTCTCCAACATATATGCCGCGAAATCGAGGTGGAGGGATGTAGAGAGAGTGAGGAGATCGATGGCAGGGAGGAAAGTTTGTAAAGAGCAGGGTGTCAGTCTGATCGAGTTCGGCAACAGGATCTACAAGTTCGGCGTGGATGATAGATCTCATCCTGAGTCGCAGGAGATACATTCTTACCTGCAAGAGCTGACGGCAAGGATCAAACAGTTAGGCTACGTTCCCCAAGTGGAGTCCGTGCTTCATGACGTTGAAGAGGAGGCTAGGGAAGCTGCATTGTCCTGTCACAGCGAGAGGCTCGCCATTGCGTTCGGGCTGATGAAGCTGAGGCCTGGGAGCCCGATTCGGATAACAAAGAACCTTCGTGTCTGCGGGGACTGTCACAATGCGATCAAGCTCATCGGCAAGGTTGCCAACCGCTTGATCGTCGTAAGGGACGCGAACCGCTTCCATCACTTTGAGGGTGGAGCCTGCTCTTGCAACGATTATTGGTAACACAAATTCTTCTTCTTTAAATATTAATGATTATTCAAGTATACATTGCGTGCAAGTGGACTCAACTCACCATAATTGTCACCGAGCTGAAGGCATCACATCCCATGTGAGCATTGTCTTCCCCAAGCTCTCTCTCTTGTCAGGCCAACCAACTCACAAAGCATGTGATCACATAGCTAGCCCGTACAATCAAGGCAATAACAACAGGGGGTTAGTTGACTGCAATCAGAATCTTATCATTGGAAACCAAGCCCATGATTGGATTATTATAAGCAAGCATGATGGCTTAGAGAATAAGCACCCACATGCCAGTGTACTATAGCATGTCAGTGAGAACATGAGCCAAAATATAGTTCAATTTTATTCGATTGAATCAAGAACGTGAATTGGATGCTAGGTCAAGGTCAACAGTGCATGTTTAATTGAGTCATCAGTCAAAATTTCGGTTGGTCGTCAGTTGGGATGAAGACTGAAATTTCTTACGATCTCGGTTAAAGCGCATTGATGCAAACTTATCATGCATTTTTTATGGTTCGCTGTGGGTGGGCCATAAATAAGTGGAAGGAACAATTAATACCTGGTCCATGAGCCGCCTAATAAATTAATCTCGTGGGCCCAATGTATAAAGCTCGTCTCTGTGGTCCCTTTGATGGATGTATTCGGGTTGTTTGGTGTGATTTTTTTTTTTTTTTTTTTTGGTGTGATTTTTTCAAGCTGCGGTCAAAGAAGATCATTTTCATTGAGACATTTGTTGGATATTTCCTCATTTCAAGTAGGCATGATAGTCCCACATCGGTTATTGGATAACCTCTTGATTGGTATATTATAGTCTCTCTTTTAATGGGCTATTGGACTTGTTAATGGGCTAGGACTTGGGGTTATCTCGCGGGCGCATGAGCCCACACCGGAACCGAGCCCAAATCGGGTTGAGCCGAATGGAAAATCTGGGCGTCGGATCCGGAAAACCTTAGCGTGTGTGCGCTGGCGTCGCGCCTGCGCAGGGGGGGGGTTCACGGGTGCGCGCGCGGAGTGCCCGAGTTTTGCGTTAAATTTTTGGCCCGCTTGATTGGCAGAATTTGAAAGGCCCATTATGGTTTTAATTTTCCCCAACAGCCATATTTCTTTTATTGCGCTGTTTAATGGCCCAACATCTATTTTCTTTTAATTCGCAACAGCTATATTTTCATTAAATGGCAGAATTAAATCTCACTCATAATTACGGAATTCCAACAGCCATTTCTCTTCTCTATATAAACTCGAAAATCTCAAGCGTTTGGCATCGCGAAAAACTCACTTCTTCCTCAACAAAAGTCTCCGCTGCTTTGTTCTGTTCGTCTCGGCCTCCACAGACCCGCGCCGACCTTCAGCAGTTCCTTGTTCCTGCGGCCTGCTGCGTCCCCCGTGCTCTTCCTCCTCATCGTTCGAGATCGAAGAACAGTTGCTGCTCGCTGGAGCCTTGTATTGTGAGTGCACACTTACAAGGCCGTTGCCGTTGAATCCTGGAGGGTAGCCGCTTGACCTGCCTTGCACCGAGTTCATCCTCTGAGGGGCGGCAATCTACTCTTAAGGACATTGCTTAGCACGCCTCGGCAAACCGATAAGTCCATTCTCCTTCTTAATTTGTAGCATCATCCTATTAATCTGCTGTTATTTCCAACAATCTTAAGAGTAGATATGGATGCTGCTATTGTGACTGCCAAACATCTCCCTGATCTTTCTAAAATCGAGCTCTTTTCTGGTTCTTTCTTTAAACGTTGGCAAGAAAAAGTTTTTAGTACCCTTGATGTCACTGGCTTTGCCTTCGCACTCACAGATCCTAAACCAACCGATGAAAAAGAACTTCCTGCCTGGGACCGTGCCAACAAAATTTGTCGCCATACAATTCTTCATACCCTCTCTAATGAATTATTTGATGTGTACTGTCCTACTAAAATTGCTTCAGAAATTTGGACTAGCCTAACCAAAAAATACATCCTAGAAGATGCTGGTACCCAAAAATTTGCTGTAGGCAATTTCCTTCACTTTGCCATGACTGAAGACAAATCTGTTTCCACCCAAATCCATGACTTCCATGTCCTTATTGATGATCTTAAAAATGAAAATATAACTCTCCCTGAACCATTTGTTTCTGGCTCTCTTATTGAAAAACTTCCTGAGTCTTGGAAAGATTATAAAAACAGCCTTAAACACAAACGAAAGCAAATGTCCCTTGAAGATGTTATCATCCATATTAGGATTGAAGAAAAGAATAGGGAAAGAGAAAAAGCCAATTCTGCTAAAGAAATTGTTTCTAAAGCCAATCTAATTGAAGCTAATTCTTCCTTTCCTCCTTCTCATCCTAAGAAACCTTTCAAGAAATTTAGACCCAATCACAAACCAAACCAGAGATTTCAAAAGGGCCAAAACCATACTACTTTCAAGAAGAAAGGAGACTGTTTTATTTGCAAGAAACCTGGACACCATGCAGCTCAATGTCGCTTCCGGAAAGATACTCCTAAACCAAGTGCAAACTTGGTAGAAGGAGATATAATTGCTGCAGTGATCTCAGAGATTAACATGGTGGCACATGCTAAGGACTGGGTAATTGACTCCGGGGCAACCCGGCATATCTGCGCTGATAGAGGAGCTTTTACCTCCTATGTTCCTATCAGCTCTGGCGAGGAAAATGTGTACATGGGGGATTCAAGACCCTCACCCGTAATCGGGAAAGGGAAGGTTCTTCTCAAATTAACCTCAGGAAAAACCCTTTCGCTTAGTGAAGTGCTCCATGTCCCAGATATCCGTTGGAATTTGGTTTCTGTCTCTCTTCTGGGAAAAGTGGGGGTTAAGGTCACTTTTGAATCTGATAAAATTGTAATGACCAAGAATGGTCAGTTTGTGGGAAAGGGATATTGTAACCAGGGTCTTTTCATTCTGAATGTGCTTGATGTCATGAATAATAATGCATCATCTTCTTCTGCTTACTTGATTGACTCTTTTGATATCTGGCACTATAGATTAGGGCATGTTAATTATTCGTATATTAAGAAAATGAAAGAAATTGGATTGTTGAATGCCTCATCTTCCTCTAATGATAAATGTGAAATTTGTGTTGAATCAAAAGCCACTAAGAAAACATGTAGGTCTGTACACAGAGAAAGTGAACTTCTTGCTCTAATTCATAGTGACCTTGGGGATTTGAAAAGCAATATAACTAGAGGTGGTAAGAAATTCTATATCACTTTTGTGGATGACTTCTCTAGATACACTGAAGTATATTTGCTTAGATCTAAGGATGAAGCTTTTGATATGTTTTTGAAGTATAAGACTAAAGTAGAGAATCAACTTAATAAGAAAATAAAAAGGGTTAGATCAGATAGAGGAGGGGAGTTTACATCTTTTAATGAGTATTGTGAAGAACATGGGATTATTCATGAGACTACTCCTCCATATTCACCTGAATCAAATGGCATAGCAGAAAGGAAAAATAGGACCTTAAAAGAGATGATGAATGCTTTGCTAATTAGTTCAGGTGCACCTCTTAACCTTTGGGGAGAAGCTATTCTCTCTGCTTGTCACATTCAGAATAGAATTCCCTATAAGAAATTAGGTAAGACTCCTTATGAACTTTGGGTAGGTCATTCTCCAAACCTTAGTTACCTCAAAGTGTGGGGGTGCTTAGCTAAAGTTCTTTTACCTGAACCTAAGAAAAGAAAGTTAGGTCCTAAAACTTTTGATTGCATGTTTATTGGATATGCTCAAAATAGTGCTTCTTATAGATTCCTTGTTGTTAAAAGTGAGCAAAACATAATGGAGCCTAACACAATTGTTGAAACCAAGAATGCTGATTTCTTTGAGCATTTATTTCCAATGAAAATGGATAATATTAGGTTGACTTCTGCTCCTCCATCGCAAACTTCTGATGTTCATTCACATGATAATGATGATGAGATAGAAGTAAGAAGGAGTAAAAGAGTTAGGAGGGAGACTAATCTAGGTGATGGCTTTTTTACCTTTCTTATTGATGATGATCCTCTTACATACCATGAAGCTATCACATCTCCCGATGCCACTTTTTGGAAAGAAGCAATCAACAGTGAATTAGAATCTATTATGTCAAATCACACATGGGAACTTGTTACATTGCCCCCAGGAGCTAAACCTATAGGTTGCAAGTGGATATTTAAAAGGAAGCTAAAACCTGATGGTTCTATTGACAAGTTCAAAGCTAGATTAGTTGCTAAAGGTTTCAACCAAAAGAAAGACATTGATTACTTTGACACTTTTGCCCCTGTTACTAGGATAGCTTCTATCCGAGTCTTGGTTGCCTTAGCTTCTATACATAGTCTTGTTATCCATCAAATGGATGTAAAGACTGCCTTTTTGAATGGAGATTTGGAAGAAGAGATTTATATGGAACAACCTGAAGGTTGTATCACTCCTGGAAATGAACATAAAGTATGCAAACTGGTTAAATCTCTTTATGGTTTAAAACAAGCTCCAAAACAATGGCATGATAAATTTGACTCTGTCTTGCTTGCAAATGGTTATCATATAAATGATGCTGATAAATGTATTTACACAAAGTTTGATAATGGTGTTGGTGTTATTATTTGCTTATATGTTGATGACATGCTTATTCTCGGCACCAACCTAGATGTAGTAAATGCAACTAAGTCATTCTTGTCTTCAAAATTTGATATGAAAGACATGGGTGAAGCTGATGTGATCTTAGGTATTAAGTTAACTAAGACACCTAGTGGAATTATGCTTTCTCAAGGACATTATGTTATTAAAATGCTTGAAAAGTTTGGATATTATGATCAAAAACCTGTAGCTACTCCATATGATGCTAGCTTACATTTAGCTAAAAATTTTGGTGAATCTGTTTCACAAATTAAATATGCTCAGATCATTGGTAGCTTAATGTATTTAATGAATTGTACTCGCCCTGATATTGCTTATGCTATTAGTAGATTGAGTCGTTACACTCAAAATCCTAATAGTGATCATTGGAATGCATTGTCAAGAGTTATGAGATACTTGAAAGGAACTCTTGAATATGGATTATATTTTAGTGGTGATCCATCAGTTTTAGAAGGTTTTACTGATGCGAACTGGATCTCTGATTCAGATGAGCTTAAATCCACAAGTGGTTATATTTTTACACTTGGTGGAGGTGCTGTGTCTTGGAAATCTTCCAAACAAACATGTATTGCTCGGTCTACTATGGAATCCGAGTTTATTGCCTTAGAGAAGGCATGTAGTGAAGCCGAGTGGCTTAAGAACCTTCTTGGTGATCTTCCCATTTGTGAAAAACCGGTACCGTCTGTGTCTATCCATTGTGATAGCCAAGCTGCAATTGCGAAAGCCAAAAATAAAGTTTTTAATGGGAAGAGTAGGCATATACGCCTAAGGCACTCTATTGTGAGGCAGCTGCTAGATCATGGGATAGTATCCCTTGATTATGTGAGGTCAGAGATGAATTTGGCAGATCCTCTGACAAAACCACTAAATAGGAAGTTAGTGGAAAGTACATCGAGGGGAATGGGACTTATACCTAAAACATAGGTCGAGAGTGATGGTAACCCAACCTATGTGATTGATGATCTCATGAAGTAGGTTCATATGGGTAACAACAAGTCACTTGTTGATCGTGGGGGGGAGCACTGTCATTAAGTTTATGTCCCTTCCTATGGTGTAGATAGTGCTATCGACGATGAGAAAGGGTGAGTATATGACTCTTAATGGAAACCATAGCCCTTGTTGGGTGGTGTGCATAATCGTCGAGCACACTTGATGGGTCCACCTATATGGGTGTGGAAGTGGGGCCGCTTCCTATGCGAATTTAGGTACATTCGCTAGAGCACTCATGAAAAACCAGGTATGGCGCATGGCCGAAAACGTGCCAACCCGAAAGAGCAAGCAACTATTCATTGATGATTCGATATGGGTTGTAAGTCAATGTTTTATATAAAGGGGATTGGTTCATAGAAACTATATGTTTCACCAACTTCTTGTAGAACACACTTCCATTCCCTAAGTAATGGTTCATAGACCGAAAGTCACCGTTGCTAATGTATTGAATTGTCGTATTCGATCTCGCAATCTTTTCTTTTCCTCATCTTGGATTCCTTTTCCCTTACCTCTTGAAATTTTGAAATAGTGGGGGATTGTTGGATATTTCCTCATTTCAAGTAGGCATGATAGTCCCACATCGGTTATTGGATAACCTCTTGATTGGTATATTATAGTCTCTCTTTTAATGGGCTATTGGACTTGTTAATGGGCTAGGACTTGGGGGTATCTCGCGGGCGCATGAGCCCACACCGGAACCGAGCCCAAATCGGGTTGAGCCGAATGGAAAATCTGGGCGTCGGATCCGGAAAACCTTAGCGTGTGTGCGCTGGCGTCGCGCCTGCGCAGGGGGGGGTTCACGGGTGCGCGCGCGGAGTGCCCGAGTTTTGCGTTAAATTTTTGGCCCGCTTGATTGGCAGAATTTGAAAGGCCCATTATGGTTTTAATTTTCCCCAACAGCCATATTTCTTTTATTGCGCTGTTTAATGGCCCAACAGCTATTTTCTTTTAATTCGCAACAGCTATATTTTCATTAAATGGCAGAATTAAATCTCACTCATAATTACGGAATTCCAACAGCCATTTCTCTTCTCTATATAAACTCGAAAATCTCAAGCGTTTGGCATCGCGAAAAACTCACTTCTTCCTCAACAAAAGTCTCCGCTGCTTTGTTCTGTTCGTCTCGGCCTCCACAGACCCGCGCCGACCTTCAGCAGTTCCTTGTTCCTGCGGCCTGCTGCGTCCCCCGTGCTCTTCCTCCTCATCGTTCGAGATCGAAGAACAGTTGCTGCTCGCTGGAGCCTTGTATTGTGAGTGCACACTTACAAGGCCGTTGCCGTTGAATCCTGGAGGGTAGCCGCTTGACCTGCCTTGCACCGAGTTCATCCTCTGAGGGGCGGCAATCTACTCTTAAGGACATTGCTTAGCACGCCTCGGCAAACCGATAAGTCCATTCTCCTTCTTAATTTGTAGCATCATCCTATTAATCTGCTGTTATTTCCAACAATCTTAAGAGTAGATATGGATGCTGCTATTGTGACTGCCAAACATCTCCCTGATCTTTCTAAAATCGAGCTCTTTTCTGGTTCTTTCTTTAAACGTTGGCAAGAAAAAGTTTTTAGTACCCTTGATGTCACTGGCTTTGCCTTCGCACTCACAGATCCTAAACCAACCGATGAAAAAGAACTTCCTGCCTGGGACCGTGCCAACAAAATTTGTCGCCATACAATTCTTCATACCCTCTCTAATGAATTATTTGATGTGTACTGTCCTACTAAAATTGCTTCAGAAATTTGGACTAGCCTAACCAAAAAATACATCCTAGAAGATGCTGGTACCCAAAAATTTGCTGTAGGCAATTTCCTTCACTTTGCCATGACTGAAGACAAATCTGTTTCCACCCAAATCCATGACTTCCATGTCCTTATTGATGATCTTAAAAATGAAAATATAACTCTCCCTGAACCATTTGTTTCTGGCTCTCTTATTGAAAAACTTCCTGAGTCTTGGAAAGATTATAAAAACAGCCTTAAACACAAACGAAAGCAAATGTCCCTTGAAGATGTTATCATCCATATTAGGATTGAAGAAAAGAATAGGGAAAGAGAAAAAGCCAATTCTGCTAAAGAAATTGTTTCTAAAGCCAATCTAATTGAAGCTAATTCTTCCTTTCCTCCTTCTCATCCTAAGAAACCTTTCAAGAAATTTAGACCCAATCACAAACCAAACCAGAGATTTCAAAAGGGCCAAAACCATACTACTTTCAAGAAGAAAGGAGACTGTTTTATTTGCAAGAAACCTGGACACCATGCAGCTCAATGTCGCTTCCGGAAAGATACTCCTAAACCAAGTGCAAACTTGGTAGAAGGAGATATAATTGCTGCAGTGATCTCAGAGATTAACATGGTGGCACATGCTAAGGACTGGGTAATTGACTCCGGGGCAACCCGGCATATCTGCGCTGATAGAGGAGCTTTTACCTCCTATGTTCCTATCAGCTCTGGCGAGGAAAATGTGTACATGGGGGATTCAAGACCCTCACCCGTAATCGGGAAAGGGAAGGTTCTTCTCAAATTAACCTCAGGAAAAACCCTTTCGCTTAGTGAAGTGCTCCATGTCCCAGATATCCGTTGGAATTTGGTTTCTGTCTCTCTTCTGGGAAAAGTGGGGGTTAAGGTCACTTTTGAATCTGATAAAATTGTAATGACCAAGAATGGTCAGTTTGTGGGAAAGGGATATTGTAACCAGGGTCTTTTCATTCTGAATGTGCTTGATGTCATGAATAATAATGCATCATCTTCTTCTGCTTACTTGATTGACTCTTTTGATATCTGGCACTATAGATTAGGGCATGTTAATTATTCGTATATTAAGAAAATGAAAGAAATTGGATTGTTGAATGCCTCATCTTCCTCTAATGATAAATGTGAAATTTGTGTTGAATCAAAAGCCACTAAGAAAACATGTAGGTCTGTACACAGAGAAAGTGAACTTCTTGCTCTAATTCATAGTGACCTTGGGGATTTGAAAAGCAATATAACTAGAGGTGGTAAGAAATTCTATATCACTTTTGTGGATGACTTCTCTAGATACACTGAAGTATATTTGCTTAGATCTAAGGATGAAGCTTTTGATATGTTTTTGAAGTATAAGACTAAAGTAGAGAATCAACTTAATAAGAAAATAAAAAGGGTTAGATCAGATAGAGGAGGGGAGTTTACATCTTTTAATGAGTATTGTGAAGAACATGGGATTATTCATGAGACTACTCCTCCATATTCACCTGAATCAAATGGCATAGCAGAAAGGAAAAATAGGACCTTAAAAGAGATGATGAATGCTTTGCTAATTAGTTCAGGTGCACCTCTTAACCTTTGGGGAGAAGCTATTCTCTCTGCTTGTCACATTCAGAATAGAATTCCCTATAAGAAATTAGGTAAGACTCCTTATGAACTTTGGGTAGGTCATTCTCCAAACCTTAGTTACCTCAAAGTGTGGGGGTGCTTAGCTAAAGTTCTTTTACCTGAACCTAAGAAAAGAAAGTTAGGTCCTAAAACTTTTGATTGCATGTTTATTGGATATGCTCAAAATAGTGCTTCTTATAGATTCCTTGTTGTTAAAAGTGAGCAAAACATAATGGAGCCTAACACAATTGTTGAAACCAAGAATGCTGATTTCTTTGAGCATTTATTTCCAATGAAAATGGATAATATTAGGTTGACTTCTGCTCCTCCATCGCAAACTTCTGATGTTCATTCACATGATAATGATGATGAGATAGAAGTAAGAAGGAGTAAAAGAGTTAGGAGGGAGACTAATCTAGGTGATGGCTTTTTTACCTTTCTTATTGATGATGATCCTCTTACATACCATGAAGCTATCACATCTCCCGATGCCACTTTTTGGAAAGAAGCAATCAACAGTGAATTAGAATCTATTATGTCAAATCACACATGGGAACTTGTTACATTGCCCCCAGGAGCTAAACCTATAGGTTGCAAGTGGATATTTAAAAGGAAGCTAAAACCTGATGGTTCTATTGACAAGTTCAAAGCTAGATTAGTTGCTAAAGGTTTCAACCAAAAGAAAGACATTGATTACTTTGACACTTTTGCCCCTGTTACTAGGATAGCTTCTATCCGAGTCTTGGTTGCCTTAGCTTCTATACATAGTCTTGTTATCCATCAAATGGATGTAAAGACTGCCTTTTTGAATGGAGATTTGGAAGAAGAGATTTATATGGAACAACCTGAAGGTTGTATCACTCCTGGAAATGAACATAAAGTATGCAAACTGGTTAAATCTCTTTATGGTTTAAAACAAGCTCCAAAACAATGGCATGATAAATTTGACTCTGTCTTGCTTGCAAATGGTTATCATATAAATGATGCTGATAAATGTATTTACACAAAGTTTGATAATGGTGTTGGTGTTATTATTTGCTTATATGTTGATGACATGCTTATTCTCGGCACCAACCTAGATGTAGTAAATGCAACTAAGTCATTCTTGTCTTCAAAATTTGATATGAAAGACATGGGTGAAGCTGATGTGATCTTAGGTATTAAGTTAACTAAGACACCTAGTGGAATTATGCTTTCTCAAGGACATTATGTTATTAAAATGCTTGAAAAGTTTGGATATTATGATCAAAAACCTGTAGCTACTCCATATGATGCTAGCTTACATTTAGCTAAAAATTTTGGTGAATCTGTTTCACAAATTAAATATGCTCAGATCATTGGTAGCTTAATGTATTTAATGAATTGTACTCGCCCTGATATTGCTTATGCTATTAGTAGATTGAGTCGTTACACTCAAAATCCTAATAGTGATCATTGGAATGCATTGTCAAGAGTTATGAGATACTTGAAAGGAACTCTTGAATATGGATTATATTTTAGTGGTGATCCATCAGTTTTAGAAGGTTTTACTGATGCGAACTGGATCTCTGATTCAGATGAGCTTAAATCCACAAGTGGTTATATTTTTACACTTGGTGGAGGTGCTGTGTCTTGGAAATCTTCCAAACAAACATGTATTGCTCGGTCTACTATGGAATCCGAGTTTATTGCCTTAGAGAAGGCATGTAGTGAAGCCGAGTGGCTTAAGAACCTTCTTGGTGATCTTCCCATTTGTGAAAAACCGGTACCGTCTGTGTCTATCCATTGTGATAGCCAAGCTGCAATTGCGAAAGCCAAAAATAAAGTTTTTAATGGGAAGAGTAGGCATATACGCCTAAGGCACTCTATTGTGAGGCAGCTGCTAGATCATGGGATAGTATCCCTTGATTATGTGAGGTCAGAGATGAATTTGGCAGATCCTCTGACAAAACCACTAAATAGGAAGTTAGTGGAAAGTACATCGAGGGGAATGGGACTTATACCTAAAACATAGGTCGAGAGTGATGGTAACCCAACCTATGTGATTGATGATCTCATGAAGTAGGTTCATATGGGTAACAACAAGTCACTTGTTGATCGTGGGGGGGAGCACTGTCATTAAGTTTATGTCCCTTCCTATGGTGTAGATAGTGCTATCGACGATGAGAAAGGGTGAGTATATGACTCTTAATGGAAACCATAGCCCTTGTTGGGTGGTGTGCATAATCGTCGAGCACACTTGATGGGTCCACCTATATGGGTGTGGAAGTGGGGCCGCTTCCTATGCGAATTTAGGTACATTCGCTAGAGCACTCATGAAAAACCAGGTATGGCGCATGGCCGAAAACGTGCCAACCCGAAAGAGCAAGCAACTATTCATTGATGATTCGATATGGGTTGTAAGTCAATGTTTTATATAAAGGGGATTGGTTCATAGAAACTATATGTTTCACCAACTTCTTGTAGAACACACTTCCATTCCCTAAGTAATGGTTCATAGACCGAAAGTCACCGTTGCTAATGTATTGAATTGTCGTATTCGATCTCGCAATCTTTTCTTTTCCTCATCTTGGATTCCTTTTCCCTTACCTCTTGAAATTTTGAAATAGTGGGGGATTGTTGGATATTTCCTCATTTCAAGTAGGCATGATAGTCCCACATCGGTTATTGGATAACCTCTTGATTGGTATATTATAGTCTCTCTTTTAATGGGCTATTGGACTTGTTAATGGGCTAGGACTTGGGGGTATCTCGCGGGCGCATGAGCCCACACCGGAACCGAGCCCAAATCGGGTTGAGCCGAATGGAAAATCTGGGCGTCGGATCCGGAAAACCTTAGCGTGTGTGCGCTGGCGTCGCGCCTGCGCAGGGGGGGGTTCACGGGTGCGCGCGCGGAGTGCCCGAGTTTTGCGTTAAATTTTTGGCCCGCTTGATTGGCAGAATTTGAAAGGCCCATTATGGTTTTAATTTTCCCCAACAGCCATATTTCTTTTATTGCGCTGTTTAATGGCCCAACAGCTATTTTCTTTTAATTCGCAACAGCTATATTTTCATTAAATGGCAGAATTAAATCTCACTCATAATTACGGAATTCCAACAGCCATTTCTCTTCTCTATATAAACTCGAAAATCTCAAGCGTTTGGCATCGCGAAAAACTCACTTCTTCCTCAACAAAAGTCTCCGCTGCTTTGTTCTGTTCGTCTCGGCCTCCACAGACCCGCGCCGACCTTCAGCAGTTCCTTGTTCCTGCGGCCTGCTGCGTCCCCCGTGCTCTTCCTCCTCATCGTTCGAGATCGAAGAACAGTTGCTGCTCGCTGGAGCCTTGTATTGTGAGTGCACACTTACAAGGCCGTTGCCGTTGAATCCTGGAGGGTAGCCGCTTGACCTGCCTTGCACCGAGTTCATCCTCTGAGGGGCGGCAATCTACTCTTAAGGACAGTGCTTAGCACGCCTCGGCAAACCGATAAGTCCATTCTCCTTCTTAATTTGTAGCATCATCCTATTAATCTGCTGTTATTTCCAACAACATTATCATGCAGATTGGATAGGAACACGAATTTGGCTCCATGAATTTGGACTTTAAAAAGTCGTGAAGCAGGAACCTGATGAGTTGGCTAAGCTGAATTATGATGTCTTGTTCGCATGTCTTCAGTCTTGTTGCGGCAATGTGAATTGACTACAGTTCCATTCAAATCAAAAAGTTTTTATATAGGTCTGATGACATTGGGTTATTGTGTTTCTCTGGTTTTCGAATCAGAGTACCATTAAAAGTGATGAACTATATAGCACATGCCTAAATCTGAAGAGATGTTTCTCTTATATGGGTGCCGATTGAGCTTAGCTTAAGTGGCAGGATATATCCTCTTGTTGTGAGAGGCCGAGTGTTAGAAAAACATCCAAAAAAGACCCAAAAAAAAAACATTAGAAAAGTAAGTCAAATGATATTTTAGGCATTACTTGACACCTGACTATCATGTGCTCATGGCAAACATGTGTTCGTTACGTTTGAGACTTTTCTGAAAATGAAAATGAAATTATGCGGTAGTTTTGCGATTATATCATAGTAAAATGTAGTTTTTTTTTGTGTAATTCAGCAAAAGTATGAGGTAGTTTTACGAAATTAAGAATTAATCAATTTGCTGAAATGAGATGGGTCACACGATATTATTAAAGTGAGGATAATTTCATCAATTTGATTTTCCATTAATGGATGTTAGGGGGTTTTTCGAAACATGATAATTTTAGAGTAGTTTTGTGATTATATCATAGAAAGGCTACATGAAAGACCCATTTGTCTGCAGAGTTCCATTATGACTTGGAAGCAAAAACGAATTGAATTGTTTATTCTCTCTAATAAGAGTATCTTTCTTTTTTGAAAACTTTATAAGACTTCGGACTTTTTCCAGAACAAATATATAAACAGGACTTCAAAAATAAATAGATAAGAAGGATATGAGAAGGACGAGGTACTAATAAGAAGAAACCAAAAAAAAAGGACAAACAACTGCATGTAGAATACAATGCAAATCCTACAAGCCCTTCATATATGAGATTGAAATGCACTATGATATTCATCTGTCTTCATCTGTCTTGTGAAGCGATTGCTACATATTCATCTGTCCTGTGTCATCTCGTAGGGTGATGAATATAACACTTACAGATCTGCCTGCTGGCAGCTGCAGACATTGCAGGCCGCCAGCGGCAGCAGCGGCAGCAGCGAGTTTTTAACCGCAGAGCGCAGCAGGGAAACAAAAACACATGCCGCTTTTACGACTCCACCGACAACACTCACACCTCCACCCACTCGTTAGGAAACCTGTATGAATTCTTATCAAATAGATAACCAACCATCTGCAGTAATTCCAAAAACCATTGAACAAACGAGTAAATCTAGTTATAATCTTTGCAAAATCTACAACATACACAATATAATAAGCAAAACGGGAAACCAAAGAGAATTATGCACATGCCCCTAAGATTAAGATTTGTACTGGTTCTACACAATTCTTGTGCGTCTAATTAGAGAGGTTACTAATGTTACAATGGTTTTAGATTGCAAAGTATAACATTTGGTTCTTCAAGAGAAAATAAAGACTAATATGAATTTGGAGAAGAAAACTAACTTTGGCTCTCAAATAATCCTTAAACCTCTTTATTTTTGCGCTATGTACGCCATGTAGATGTCATATGATCGGTAAAAATTTCCTTCAGAGATTAGCTCTCGCACACTTGGAAAAATACTAGCCGAAACACCCTTAAATAACATTCAAATCCGACCCGAAACAAGGCGAAACAATATTCGCATCCGGGTCGTATTCGGATTCGGATCCGCTTACCGCTTACGGATGTCGCTCTACTCACCTTTAAGTGTAGTTTGTTCGATCGAATGTTGCGTTGCCCAGATCTTGCCATGTTGCGCGAATAGCTACTGCTCATCGTAGCGCGCGATCGCGCGGGCATCTATTGTTGTGCGCTGCCGCGGAAACACGGATCGCCGAAGAACCTCGGAACAAAGATGAGCAAACAAACAACAACCAATAGAGCACTTAAGAGAATTGCTTTTTGGCTGTGGACCAGCCAAGGGGGAACACCGATGGGCTTTTGTTAAGGCCAAAAATGACCGAGACAGTTGTCAGGCTGACGTGGACCCTTTGTGCTGAGTCGGAGCCTCGTCAGCGAGTGAGGTGGGACCCTTGGTTGGTAGAATCAGAGTCGGATGCTGGAAGTTGGTTGGAATGCAGTGCTCGATCGACCCTCGGACAGCTTGTACGTCGATCGTTCGAGGTTGGGAAGCTCGGAGGCAACCCTCGCGGATAATGAAGACTCATCGATCTGCACCACAAAGACACGTTAGGGGGGTCGAATCTGGGTCCCGACCTAAATCCCCTCCGATGCTTAAGTTAGTATAGGAACTTAAGGATGAGAGAGAGCTTAGATCAACTAAGATCAACCAACGGAGGTTCGTCTCAGATCTGACGTCGCAAGCTTTATAATGTAAGAAATATCAGTTGAAAAAGTAGAGTCTATGTCATAGATCTCGTACCTTGAGACTTGGAACCTTCTGGTATTTATAGACCTCCTCGGTCTCTTCAGTAACGTTAGGGAGATAGCAGTCACCCATTATGATGCCACGATCCTTCCCCTTTAGTTTGCACACGTTCCCGCTAATCACGGGCTCGTCTTTAATCTCACGTTCGAGTGAGGGGGATGCAATGGTCGACTGGTCAGTGGGCTTTGACCGAGTCGATATCGGGCTTCTCTCGTTATCTGTCGGTCGAATCATCTCGAGTGTCGTGCCATTGATTCAACAATGGCTGCCGTCGCACGACCTCAAAGGGTTTGCCTGTTGAAGTCAAGCGACGTTACATCGCATTAATGGGGCACGTCAGTCGAGAAATTAGCACTCAAGTTTCACACGCCAAAACATCCGCCTCGCTGATTCGGATGATTTGCCGGTTCGAAATCCAAGACGCTAAGAATCTTTGGATCTTCAACGAGTGTTCCATCATGCAATCGTCGACTTGCCGATATAAGACGGTTCCAGCGACAGAATGAGAAGATATCTTCTCCATTCTCCTTGATTTAGATTTTCTTTCTCCGAAAGAAATGGCTTCGTCTTCCGTCCCTGCCTCTGAGAGGAGCTTGCTCACCATCATGCAGAAGATTAAGGAAGGGGTTATAGAGCCGGCCTTGCTTGCGAATTTGAGGTCCAAAGTCGGAGCCGACCAGATCCTCGAGCTTAAGAGGAATTACGTCCGTCTCGATTACCATTCCAAGTGCCTGGGAGGGATGAGAGGGTCCATTGTCCCGGTGACCGGGAAGTGGGGGTATATGTCCAAGCCTTCCAACGAGGGCTTCAATTCCCCATGCACCCCTTCATGTGGTACTTCTTGTGCACTTTGAATATTTCCATCTGCCAGTTGATGCCGACGCCATTGGCATGCTGATGGGCTTTATAGCTTTGTGTATGATGAAGGAAATTGAACCGTCTCTGAGACTGTTCAATCACTTCTTCTTGATCCCTCCTCTCAAGACCCCCAGGCTAGTACACGATTACAGCCAGTTAAGGCAGGAGGCCGTTTGACGACCTCCCCTCATCTAATCCCAAATGGAAAGAGGAGTTCGTGTTTGTGGTCTTCCAAGGAGGGGTAAGCTTCTGCACCGGCTAGGGTGCCCTCGACTTAGGCCCTGCTGAGGATAAACATCTGATTAGGGAGGAGAAAGAAGCCACCGACACATTAACTAGTCTGCCTGAGAGCATGAGGAAGACAAAGTGGCTGTGGTCTGACGATGTGTTGCTTCGGACCGTGTGGACAAAAGGTTGGTTCGATCGTGCCCGCCAACTGTTCGACCCTCGTTTTTTTGACTTAACTCGTTTGTTGCTTCTGCAGGCATGGCCGGTGTGGATTATCAGGTGGATCCTGCATTGAGGGAGGCAGTTGAGGCTTCCATCAGAGAGGCGGATGTGAGCATGCTATCTCCTCGGGTGCCAACTGTGGTGGATAGGATGACCCAACGTTGGAAGATTGACCCGTTTTTGTCGAGAGGACTGCTCAGGTGGCTCGTCTTCTGCGGAAGAAGAAGGAAAAGCCCACCTCCAAATTTGAAGTGGTTGCACTTGAGGGGAGTAAGAGGAGGCGACGACTTATTCTCAGCGACTTAGAGCCATCTGTGTCGAAAGAAGCTGCAGAGCAGGTCTCCCTGCAGGAGAGGGGTATTCTACTAGAGGGTGACTCGGGAAAGACCCAGGTCCATCCGGAGCTCCTTCTGCACGAGGATTCTTGGCCTTGGGGGGCATGTTCCCTCATGTACAATTGTCTGAAGACATCCCTGATGAATTCAGGCCGATTTTATTGGAGAGTTGATCTCCCCAGACTCCATTTGACTGCTCTGTGGAGGAGCTCGTTCAAGTGGAGTTTCCGATGAGGCGAGAAGATTCCGCCCTCTAGACTGCGGGACTGCCTGCCGCGTTGCTGAAAATACGACCCTTCCACGGGACATGGCTATCATGGAGAGGGTCGATTACGAGCGGCTTGCGTTGATAGCCGTCTATGCATGCGTCTAGGTAATTATTGCACCATCCTCAACTGTAAGTGAGGCAAGCACAGATGTTGACTATCGTGCGTTGTTTGCAGGCTCTCGTGGCCACTGCTGCGTTGCGTCATCATGCGCCAGCGGTGGCTAATTATGAAGTCACCCTGGAGGCCGTAAAGTTGGCCGTGGAGAAGTCTCAGGCTGAGCTGGCCTATATTAGTCTTCGTTGCAAATTGAGATTGGATCACATTCAGCGGCTCAAGCGCGACCTACGAGAGTCTCGTGAGAGAGAAGCCGAGCAATCTGCCTTGAGGAAGCAGGTGGAGAAGGCTCTGATGGAGGAGAAAGCCAACGCTGAGGCCGCAGCGGAGAGGGCAGTTGAGGAATTCAAGGATTCGTTTCCTGATTTCGACGAGTTATACACGGAAGGCTACGAGCAATTTCGATCAGAAATGAAAAACCGATTCCCTGACCTCTCCGCTGAGATCGACCAAATCCCGGTGATGTTTTTAGATCTTAGGGATGACGAATCGAGCCAAGGCACGGAGGAGGTTGCTCCCACCGGTGAAGTTGTCACCATGACTGGTGACAATGCAGAAGCAAATGCTTCGGGAGACCCAGAGTCCGCGGCCATGCTAGAGGGAGATCAGGGGCCTAACCAGCCGTTGTAGAATCTCGATGCTCCTCTTACTCCTGCTCTAGTAAGTTTTGAATGTATAGGGGTAATTTAGATGTAAACGAAAACAATTTTGTAGAAAAAGGTGCCAGAAGAGTTGGCATGTCTATCTTTGTTTGTCGTTGCATCTCTTTGTTTGTTGGCGCTTACACCTTGTGGTGGTCACAATGCCTGATGGCCCCCTTTCGATGGGTTAGACACAACTACAAGATGATCGAGGGTAAGCTATCGAACCATATTAGAAATAGACCATTACGTTCCATAGTGAGGAAGCAATTTTCTTGACTCACGGCTGACGGTACGGGAGTCGTTCGATGATGAAGGGGTGACCCTTCGACTTACGGCTGACGACGTGAGGGGTTCGTTCAGTGGCGAAGGGGTGGTCTCTTTGGCTTACGACTGACGATTCGTTAGTGAGAGTCGTTCAGTGGCGAAAGGGTGGCTCCTTCGACTTACTGCCGACGACGCATTAGGAGAGTCACTCAGTGGCGAAGGGGTGGCCCTTCGACCTATGGCTGACGACATTTTAGGAGGGTCGTTCAGCGGCGAAAAGGTGGCCCCTTCGACTTATGGCTAACGATACGTCAGTGAGTCGTTTAGTGGTGAAGGGGTGGCCCCTTCGACTTACTGCTGACGACGTTTTAGGAGGGTCGTTTAACAGTGAAGGGGTGGCTCCTTCGACTTACGTCTGAAGACGTTTTAGGAGGATCGTTTAGCGATGAAAAGGTGGCCACTTTGACTTACAATTGACGACGTCAGTGAGTCGTTTAGTGGCGAAGGGGTGGCCCCTTCGACTTACGGCTGACGACATGTCAGTGAGTCATTCCGATTCGACCTCCCTAAAGTTCATTTGTGGTGCATGGGATCAAAGAACGACCTAGCTGAAGGGTCGTACGACTGTTCCCACCATCAACTGCTTAAGCACGATCCAGCCAAAGGGTTGTACGGCCGTCGTATTCATCTATAGGGTCGATCGGGCTTCTGCATTGCATCCTTGTTCCTGTCACCATCGACCCTAGATCTACTAACCGAGAGTCCCACTTCACCAGCTGACGAGGCTCCACTTCGACAGAGAAGTCCATATCAGCCCTGATATCGTTATCAACAATTTTGGCTTTAACAAAATGATAGGAGCAGAATAATCGCCTTATGCTCAACCTCAACAATTAATTCAATGGCCCACATCTTTATTACTAAGTCGTTGAAGGTATCCATGTGATCATTTAATGATGTATCATCTCATATCTTAATAGTGAAGAAACTATGTAGTAAGATCAGCCTGTTGGTGAGTGATTTTTTCAGATTCATTATTTCTAGCTTCTATCATTATCTCTTGACTGTTGGCTCCTCATACGCTTAATAATTCACCTCATCTGATAGGCTATGCTATATGGTTATCATAGCCAAATCATCCAGCTCCATTTTCTCACCTTTTTGAGATATCTACCAGTAATGTATGCGTGTCGTGAACCACTTTATAGACACGATCTTTCCTTATGTTTACATTCATCTTGTATTGTCATATATCAAAATTTCCTTTATTATCGAACTTTTCAATTTTGTATTGTGCATCACCAACTGTCGTATATGAAGCGCCTGTATATGAGCTTAAACCAATTGCTCCTTTGGTTACTCTGTTCTTTGGAGGACTCTCTTCTATTGCATAGATATTGATTTAGAAAATTGGCTCCAGTACTGTTAGTGCACGGGTACAGATCACGAAACAGTGTCAAGTTATCTGACCCATTTAGTGCATGCAACCCGAAACCCGTCATTAAGGCGGAGTAATACTCAGTCAAGCGAATGACTCACTCGACCGTTAAGCTCCTGCTGATATTCAGAGAGGAGTTAATGAGACCGAGTAAATATGCAACCGTTATCACCAATCCCGGAGAAGATCCCGCCCGAATCAATGAGGGACAGTTAATCGAAATCTTCGGAGGAATACCTATAAATACCTGAAAAGACAATGGTAAAAGGGTTAACTCCCAATGTACGAGATCTAATACTCGGACTTTACATTCTCCAACTTATATTTCTTCTACAAAAGATCTTGCGACGTCAGATCTGAGATGAGCCTCCGTGGGTCGATCTCAGCTGCTCCTAGCTCTATCCCTCTCTTAAGTTTTGTTCTAACTTAAGCATCGGAGGGAATTTGGGTCGAGACCTAGATCCGACCCCCCTGACGCTTCCTTGTGGTGCAGATCATCGAGTCTCGATCCTACGTGAGGGTCGCTCCAGTGCTTCTCTACCTCGATCGACCGATGCACGAACCGCTCGAGGGTCGATCGAGCATAGCAAGTTAACTACCATCCACCAACAACCCTGGTTCTTCCAACATAGGATCCCACTTATCCAGCTGAAGAGGCTCCGACTCAGCAATAAAGGATCCACGTCAACATCTCAATTGTTTCGGTCTTTTTTGGCCTTAACAAGTACCAACTGTTAAACTCTGATGCCCATTTGATGATAAACCTTGGTGAATCCTTATCAAGTAGACAATCACTACAAAAATTTCAAGAAACATTGAACCAACGAACAAAGCTAATGATAATCTTTACAAAACCTGTAACACAAGTTGTATAATGAAATAAAAGTAAAACAAAAAGATATTCATATACATGACACCAAGATTTAAAATTGTTCGACCTAATTCTTGGTATACGTCTAATTGGATAGATCACTAATACTTTAATAATCTTGGATGGAAAAATTTGACCCTTGGTTCAATGAAAAACAAAGCCGGATATGAATTTGGAGAAGCAAACCTAAAAGAGAAAAAAAAAACTCTGGCTCTCAACGAACCCAGAAACCTCTTTATTTTACCGTTTGTAGATGCCACATGATTCGCAAAAAACCTAATTGGGCAATGTGCCTAGGCTCGCGTATATGTCGTGCATGCGCCTCATGCGTACCGCTTGTATGCACATTACGCGTAGGCCCCCTCAGCATAGGCTTTACTACTCTTACGAACATAACACCAAATATTAGGATTTTGGGCTTCAGATAAATCTTCAAAATTCCCATAAAATCTTAGGTTTATGATAACAATAACCATAAAATATATTTTAACTTGTGTTGGAAAATCTAGAGAGAAGAGTAACCTGGCAAATAGCCATGGTTCTATATTTATAAATTCATATGGTATGTGAAGAGACACATTGAAACCAATGTAGTGCCCTGTGGTAGCTACTGCACACGTATTAGGGGGGTGAATAGTACTTAAAATAATTATGAAGATTATTCCTAACTATTGTGCAATGAACAAACGACAATGTGGAATAAAACAACAATCAACAAGAATTAAACATACGCAAACAAAACACGTAACGGGTTCGGATCCACCCAAGTCTCCCCGACTTGTTTCCGGTGATCCTACGTCCCAACCACCCGGATCCCCTCCGGATACTTGAGTTAGAAACCCTAACTCAAGAGTTTCCACTAGCCCACTTGCAGAAACCCCACAAGTGCAATCGACCTACAATCGATGTCCGTGAATCCCACAACCCGGGATCACGCAAACTCTCACAACCGAGAGTATACAGCAATTCAATGAAATGAAATGAAATAAACACTTACCTACAAAATCCTATGCCTTGAGTAAATCTTACCAAATTAGGGCAAGGAGGGATTTTGAGGAAGATGATGCCACCAAACCCTAGCTTCAAGAAGATGACCAGCAATGGAAGCCTAGGGTGGAGTATGGTGACTTGAATCAAGCTCTTGGCTTGAGAAGCTCACAATGGAGAGAATCTCTCTTGAGGAATTAGGGCTCAAGGTGTTGAGTGAGAGATTCTTGTGAGGGAGAGAGAGCTTTGAAATAGCTTGGGAGAGCTCTTCTCTTAGGTCTGAAATAGCTTGAAAATAGGACCTCTGACCTTGCCTCAAACGTATCAAGATTATATTTATAGAGGCAAGGAAAATCGTGTTGGAAAAGTTCCCAACGACTCTATTCTGAACCAGACTAGTCGGTCAAAGAAGGATCACTGACCGACTAGTTCATCAACTAGTCGGTCGGTGATACAACGTAGACCGACTAATGGTTGAACAGCCAAAAGGTGAAGTTCCAGACAATATGAACTAGTCGGTCTAAGAAGACTTGCCAACCGACTAGTTTCACAACTAGTCGGTCGGTGAGTGTTCTTTGACCGACTAAGAGTCGAAATGGAATACCTGGAAACAAGTTGAATTAGTCGGTCTAAGAAAACGTGCTGACCGACTAGTTTATCAACTAGTCGGTCGACAAACGTTCTTTGACCGACTAACTCGAAACAGTAGCTCAGGCTCAAAAATGGAAGTTCAACTAGTCGGTCCAAGAAGGATTCCTAACCGACTAGTTTCACAACTAGTCGGTCGGTGAACCTTCTTTGACCGACTAATTGTAAACAGTAACTGAGCTGAAAACGAAGGAGGCAAACTAGTCGGTTTAAGAAGGATTCCTAACCGACTAGATCGTCATCTAGTCGGTCGGTGAACCTTCTTTGACTGACTAATTGACCAACAGGAATGAGCTGAAAAGAGCAAGGCATTCTAGTCGGTTCATGTAGAGTTGCCGACCGACTAGATCGTCATCTAGTCGGTTGGCTCTTCTACTTGAACCAACTAACATGCACTAGAAGTCGCGAATCGAAGCGCGAAGCTTCGGGAAAGATCGTATGGACTTCTATGAAAATCCTAGCTCTAAGATATGAGCGAAATGAAGATTAAGTTGTAAGTCCTACTCAAGGCTTAACATTCTAATCTATGAAGCTAGAAGACTATAAAATAAACATTACGAGCCGTCTTCAAAGCTTCAATCTTCATTCTTGACTTCAATAAAACTCCTTGAGCTTCAACGAAGCTTCAGGCACACGATCATGCGTATTGAGAAGTCTTGAGACGTCGCTTTTGATGTACGTGTTCTTTTGGCGACGATCTCCATAACTGCGCTCACAAAAAAGTTAGTATACGATATTTATGTTTGCTCATCATCCAAAACCAAATCCGAGCAGTCCAATACTCAACAACCAAAGGTCCCCATTACTCCAATAAGTGGAGAGTAATGGAGGGATAAGTGGTGGGGAGGCCAAAGGCCTCCCCCACTCACAACACTCCCCCTTATCCATCCATTAATTCGGTCTTACCATATAAAGCTAAAGGGGTGGATACTTCTGGATCCTGAGTAATTGTGTTTGCCTCGTTAAAACCTTAGCTGTGGAAAACCAAGTGGGAAAAACCAACAGCTTAAGGGAAAAGAGTGCAACACACAAGTTACTCCCCCTCATCCGTATAAGCTTCAGGCTTGTATGTCTTTCAGCTGTCTCATACCGATTCCTTTTACGAGTTTTACAAAAATACATCTGGGTAAAGATTTAGTAAAAATATCAGCTAAGTTGTTGCAGGACTGGATCCGTCGAACTTCGATCTGCTTGTCCTCTTTTAGTTCGTGCGTCCAGAAAAACTTAGGAGATATGTGCTTCGTCTTGTCGCCCTTGATGTAGCCTCTTTGAAGTTGAGCAATGCACGCGGCGTTGTCTTCAAACAGGACAGTAGGCTCCAAATCACTAGTCTTCATGCCAGTGGAGTGAAGAATGTGGTGGACGACGGAGCGTAGCCAATAACACTCTCTGCTTGCTTCATGGATCGCAATGAGCTCTGAATGATTGGATGACGTAGCTGTTGTAGTTTGCTTTACCGATCTCCAGGAGATAGCAGTACCTCCGTAGGTAAACACAAAACCTGTCTGTGATTTTGCCGTATGCAAATCTGAAAGATAACCTGCATCGGCATAACCAAGTAATTAAGGGGAGGCACCTCTCTGGTAGTAAAGTCCCAGATCTATTGAACCCTAGAGGTATCACAGAAGATGCTTTACTCCGTTCCAGTGGCACTTTATAAGCGCTGCACTGTGTCTGGCTAGGAGATTAACTGCAAACGATATATCGGGACGCGTACAGTTAGCCATATATAGAAGTGCTCAATGGCACTGAGGTAGGGTACTTCAGGACCTAGTATCTCCTTCCCCTCTTCCAGTGGCCGGAAGGGGTCCATATGTACATCTAGTGATCTTACGACCATAGGAGTACTTAAAGGATGACATTTATCCATATGAAACTTGCGTAGAAGTTTCTTTGTATAATTTGATTGGTGTAATAGGATTCCACCTCGTAAGTGTTCAATCTGTAAGCCAAGACAATACTTTGTTTTGCCTATGTCTTTTATTTCAAAAGTATGCTTTAGGCTTTCAGATATCTCATTGATCTATGCAGGAGATCCTATGAGATTTAAGTCATCAACATATACTGCTATGATGACGAATCATGTTCCCGTTCTTTTGATAAAGATACACGGGCAAACTTCATTATTTGTGAATCCTTGCTGTGCAAGAAAATCACTAAGTCTGTTATACCACATTTTGCCCGATTGCTTTAGACCATATAATGATCTATGCAGCCTTACAGAGAATACGTCCCGATGTATTTCTTTCATCTCTGGGGGGTAGTTTAAACCCATCAGGAAGTCTCATATAGATCTTTTTATCTATATCGCCATATAGATATGCAGTCACAACGTCCATGAGCTGCATTTCTAGGCTTTCCAGAGAAGTTAGGCTTATTTAAAATTGGTTTCGCATCCATGACCGGGGAATATGTATCTTCATAATCAATCCCCGGCTTTTGGAAAAAACCCTGGGCTACAAGGCGTGCCTTGTAGCGAACGATCACATTTTCTTCATTTCTTTTTCTTATGAAAACCCACATATATCCCACAGGTTTAACACCTACTGGTGTTTGGACTACTGGTCCAAAGACTTTACGTTTCGAGAGTGAGTCCAGATCTACTCTTATTGCCTCGTCCCACTTTGGCCAATCATCTCTGCGTTTACATTCCACTAGAGATCGTGGTTCGATGTCATCGTCGTATTCAACGATGTGAACGGAAATAGTGAACGCAAAATCGTCGACGATGACTGTGCTATATCTGTCCAGTACCTCTCCAGTACGTACAAAATTTAATGATGTTTCTCCTATTGTTTCCTCTGCAGGGGAAATAAGGAGGGGAGAAGTAGCTAGTCTGAGCTCAGCATCATGTGGAGGGATAATCTTATTATCTCCAGGAATCTTCCTCCTTCGAGAAAATTTATCTTTTGAATCTGGTAGGCGTCCTCTTTTCAATTGAGATACATCCAATTCTGCTGCTGGTGGATTGCATCCATCTTTGGGGATGTCAAACCTAGCTGGCGTGTTAAGACATGGACGTGTGAACAGACAATCTTCTGGTTGTCCGTGAACTTATCCGGTAAAAGATGTACTGTATTCTGAATGTGAAGGATCTTCAGGATCTTATCTTCACACAGATTAGTACGTGGATCATATATGGACAAAGACTTCTGGTCACACGTGATGGTCTTAGTAGCTTCAGGCTTCTTAGACTGTGTGCCTAGTTTAGGAAAAAATTTCTCATCGAATTCACAGTCAGCAAGACGTGCCTTAAATGTGTCCCCTGTGAGGGGTTCCAGGTACGTATCTGATAATAGAGGATGAATCAAACCCAATATAGATACCTAGACGATGCTGAGGACCCATTTTGGTCCTCTGAGGTGGTGTTATTGGGACATATACCACACAACCAAACACTCTCAAATGAGAGATATCCGGAGGTGAGCCATATGCAAGTTGCTTCGGAGATAATGTATGGCCTCCAGAGAGCCTTATCTTACTAAGTGATGCGGCATGTAAAAT
The DNA here is from genome assembly GCA_030789695.1 of Scilla litardierei. Taxonomy (NCBI): domain Eukaryota; kingdom Viridiplantae; phylum Streptophyta; class Magnoliopsida; order Asparagales; family Asparagaceae; genus Scilla; species Scilla litardierei. The sequence continues at coordinate 12,137 of JAULAV010004756.1, read as the reverse complement.
AGCATGCCCCCAAGCATCCATAGGCAACTGGGATTGCATAATTCATTGGAGTTTCTTTATAAGAGACTATGCTAATCCGTTCTGGGTGTGAACATGTGCTACTGGATGTTCAAATTCAATACCCGTTGCTCGGCAATAGTTTTCGAATACTTGTGAAGTGAATTCTCCCGCATTATCAAGACGTAGTTTCTTGATATGGTTATCGGGGAAATGAGCCCACAACCTTATTATTTGTGCCAATAGCTTTGGAAAAGCTAGGTTGCGGGTGGCCAAGAGGCACACATAAGACCATTTTGTGGATGCATCAATCAGTACCATGAAGTACCGAAATGGGCCACTTGCAGGGTGAATAGGCCCGCAAATGTCACCATGAATTCTCTCAAGGAAGCCAGGAGACTTTAATCCCACTTTCAGGAGGGAGAGTCTCGTTATTAGTTTTCCCTTGAAACAAGGGGGATAAGGAAATTCACCCTTATGAAGAATCTTCAGGTTCTTCAAATTATGTCCACGGGATTCAATCATGATGCGTCGCATCATAGTTGATCCAGGGTGACCAAGTCTGTTGTGATAGAGTTGGAACTCTGGCAATGATGGGCACATCTGGTGCTCAGTCATATTGGCTTCAATTGGTTGAATGTATGTACGGTAGAGACCCGACGGGAGTCCCTTGAATCGTTCGCAGATGGTCTTCTGGCCATCTTTTTGACGAGTTACATACAGATATTCAACTTTATTTTCATCTCTAGTTTCTAAGTGATATCTGTTTAAACGAATGTCCTTGAAACTTACGAGATTCCTATTTGATTTAGGAGAGAATAATGCATTCTTTTTTTGAAGTCTCGTGTTATTTAGGAGAAATATTATTGCTTCACCAGATCCTTCGATTATTTTGGACAGTCTTGAAATTGTGATAACATGACCGTCATATTTATTTATGCTATTAAAATAGCAATGTTCGCGAAGGATTGTGTGCGTCGAGGCACTGTCCACTAGGCACTCATACTTCATCTATATAAGCAAAACCGAAATTTTATTTAAGTAAATGTAAAATGACATTCAAATAAAAGTTCGTTCAAAAGCAAACTAAAGATGAAGCTACATGTAATTTTAAATGCATAGATATAAAGATAGGGATCAATCGAGTAGGTCGTCATTCTCGAAGTCTTTTGCAGTGAAAATCGTTGGCGGCTGAACAGCCGCCAAGTTTGTGTCAGGCAGAGACTTCTGGCTCGCCTGATACAGTTCCTGGAGGTGGCGAGGAGTGCGACAGTTTCTGGACCAATGTCCAGTCATGCCACATCTATGGCATTTATCATCCCAGTTCTTCGTAGGAATTGACACTTGATCCGTGTTCTTACGCTTCCATGTGAAGTTTCTCTTTCCTTTGTTGTTGTTGTTGTTGGTCTGGGGTGCTGCTCCTTGTGCTGGCTTCATTACAGCTTTTCCTTTGTTCTTTCTAGCCTTCTTCTTGTTTTTTCACTTCTGGGGAGAAACATGGTGGGCTTCAGGGGTAGGGGCAGTACCAACAGGATGCAAATTATGAGTGGCAAGCAGTAAATTTTTATTCTGCTTTGCCCTAAGGAGGCAAGAGATCAAATCAGAGCTTCGTGAAGTTGCGTTCACGATACTGCTGCAAGAGGATTGCATCTTTCTCGTGAAACGAGGTAAATGTCTTTTCCAACATGCGTTGCTCAGTTACTTCTTTACCGCACAACTTCAGACGGGAGGTGATATTAGAAGTGCAGAGTTATACTCAGCAACGGACTTATATTCCTGAAGTCTAAGGTTTTCCCACTCATAATTGGCCTACATCAATTTGATGTTTATACCGTGCCTCCAGCGCTGTCCACAACTCAATTGGGTCCTCTACCGTTAGGTATTCGGCCTTTAAGGTCCGATCCTAATATATATGATGGCTTTCGCCTTATCCACATTAGAGACAGTGGTAGGTGTCACGCCCCGGTCTCACACGTACTCTGGCAAGGAATTCGGGCCAGGGGCGCAACGAGCCGCGGTATTGCACCAAGCGTAGGTAAGACAACTTAGTAGCGCAGGTCGCTGCGAATGCTGGATTATACAGTCAATACAGAAGTAAGAGTAAACAATTTTAATATGTCATCACAGAGAGTACTCAACAGAAAACCATTGCATATGGTTATACAGCCAAAAGTACTACTACTGAACACCAAGTACATGGCACAAATAGTACACGGTACAAAAAACACTATAATTAGAGTGGTCCACTTAATTATACAACAACTCAACACACACTACAAGGAAGTCACACTATATCATTTCCCAAAAGTAAGGGGCGCCTCAAAGTCAATATTGCGAACTCTCCTGAGGGAGATCCGCGTCTAGTGTCACCTGCTCAGAACCTGAAAGTAAAGATGGACACGTCAAAGCGTGCCCAGCAGGAACCAACTTGGCAGAAAAATAATATTCTATGATTTTGAATACAGCCAGCAGAAGGGTAACAATTCACAAGGACAGGTAAGCAAATACTAAGGAATACACATCACAAAGTATTTTGGAAGTGTGTAAACCACGTGGCTATGATGGACTAGACCTCACCCGCGGTAGGTGGAAACAAGCACACGACGCAGTGGACACGGGCACTGCACGCCGGGCGTCTCAACTCCCCCGTCCCAGGCAGGAGTGAGGAACTCCTCAGTATCGCAACTACTAAACCACCACTCCCAGTAAGGTGAGTGGGCCACACAGTATCCACACAGTCTCCCTTATATCCCCTCGCCACCTTCATAGTCCAGTCCCGCCATAACCCTATGGTTCGCACACATCCAACATTCCAGTCTAGGATGCCTACCCGTCGTAGGACGGAAGCGGCTATCCTAGCCAAACATTCAAGAACACTTCAAAGAGACAAGCATTACCATATTAGGTATGCACACATCATGTCCTAGCAATCCAACATAAAAGAGGCAGGATATAGCACAACATTTCATAATATGAGGCATGAAAACATAGTTCTTGCACTTTGATTTCTGAAACATGCTGATAAAGACAGACATTATGAAAGATTCTATATGGAATTTCAATCTGCAATCTAAAAGAAACTTGTAGGGCCAAATGTTTTGACTCTACCATAAAAATTTCAGAGCAAAATTCAATCAGATTGATTTATGGTGAAATTTTCACTATCAGCTGCAATTTCAGCATCCTGGAAACAATTTTTGCACCATGTTCAACTCAGGTTTCCTGCCAATTACAGGCTGAACTAGAATTTGGGTAAAACAGCAAAGTTGTATCCCTCGAAGCTAGCTTTCCAACGGCACCAGAATTGCAACATTTCGTTAAGTGTGCAAAGACTGAGAACTAAAACAGTGACACATGGTCTGTGCAGGCTGCAACCTGTGCAGTCCTCAAAACTGAATTATTTTCACCCATTTCCCATTCGAATTAGCAAAAACCTAAAACACGAAAGTTGTTCCTAACTACAAGATACATAACATATAAATTTTTGGGAGTGTTTCATGTAGCCATATGGTGTCAGCAAGCAGATCAATTTCAGCCAAATCTGGACTGTTTTCAGCACATGATTCAAGCATGCATAACATGAAATTTCTATCACTAAAGCTTTTGAGATTGTGTAGGAAACATATACCCATGAATACATGGCATCCCATCATACTAATTGTAATCACAATCATAGAATGAAAATTTTTCCAAGCAAGTTAGATTCCTACCTCAAAATTGTTCTTCTATTCTCTTAATCTTGTTCTTCTCTTCCTCTACTTGTTTCTCCTTGAAGCCAACTATGTTTCTTCTTCTTTTTACTCTAGATTTTAGGGTTTGTAGGTAGGATAAGATGAGAGGGAAGCATGGGGAATTTCAGCCCAAGCTTAGGGAGAAAGGGTGGAGAGAAAAGTGTAGAAGAATGAAGGAAAAAGGGGAGGAGCTCCTCTAGAATCCTCCTTGAGATAAACATGGCATACTATAAAAGACCAAAATACCCTTGCTAGATTTCCCCTCTATTCTCATGTATTTACTAGTTTGCCATTGCTATATACACTCACCCTCATCTAATTACACTTGTGCCATTACCTTACACACACCTTAACTAATTACAAGTATGCCATTAACCCTAACCCTTTTCACACTTGCCCACACACACACACACACACACACACACACACACACACACACACATGCCTAACCCCACTCCCCATGTATCTCATGCACACTACGTGCGCTACTCACGTGCTACCTGGATACGCTCTCCCTTCAGGCCAAATGACCGAAACACCCTTGTATCTTCTGAAAAATTACGAAATTGCCACTACCTACGCCTACGCTTCTTCCATCCAATATTGACTTCGTATCCCTTCCTCCCACGTGTTTCAAGGGATTTACACGTGTGTAGAGGCCATATACGCGTATCTCAGCGTATAGGTCGAATCCGGGCATGACATCCTATCCACCTTAAAATAAAGTCCGTCCTCGGACTATCAATTTGGCAGCTATAAAAAAGGGTCGTCCTAGTCACACGACACTTCAACCCACACTCGTACTTATATGCAGATCGTATCATATGTTCCACAACGTGTCATATATTTATATACAACACATGTACTTATAATATGCACATATCCACGTCCACATCCATGCATGAGTCACACAAACAAGTGAGGATACTTTTTCATCATCTCATCCTCCCGCTCCCAGGTCGATTCACCGGGAGATTTCTGTTGCCACATGACTCGCACTAAATCAATGGCCTTGTTCTTCAGTATTTTCTGCCTCCGATCCAGAATGGCCACTGGCTGCTGTTCATAGGTCAGATCAGGGCGTACATCAATCTCTGAGAAGTCCAGGATATGTCCAGGATCTCCCACGCATCTCCGAAGCTGGGATACGTGAAACACGTCATGGACGCCTTCTAGGGAAGGTGGTAAGTCAAGACGATACGCAACTTCCCCCACACGAGCCAAGATCTCAAACGGTCCAATGAATCTCGGGCTTAACTTTCCATGTCTTCCAAACCGGATCGTACCACGCATCGGGGAGATCTTCAAGAACACATAGTCACCAGGTTGAAATCCCAGCGGGCGCCTCTTTGTATCTGCCCAATGCTTATGGCGGTCCTGTGCAATACGGAGATTTTCCTTGACTGTCCGTACCGCTTCCACCGCTTCCACTACCATGTCAGGTCCCAGGAGTTCACGATCCCCAACATCGTCCCAGCATAAAGGAGACCGACACTTCCTTCCGTACAAAGCAGCAAACGATGCCATACCAATACTTGCCTGGTAACTGTTGTTGTAAGCAAACTCCACCAAATGCAAATGATCTTCCCAGGACCCCTTGAATTCTACCATACAAGCCCTTAACATGTCCTCGAGGATCTGAATGACTCGCTCGGACTGCCCATCTGTTTGAGGATGGTATGCAGTACTAAACTTGAGATGGGTCCCTAGACTAGCTTGCAAACTTCTCCAGAAATGTGAGGTGAACCTGGTGTCACGATCAGAGATGATACAGACAGGGACTCCGTGCAGCCTCACGATCTCCTCCATATATCTTCGAGCCAAATGCTCTGTAGACTGTCCAACCCGGAAGGGAATGAAATGTGCAGATTTGGTTAAGCGGTCGACAACCACCCAAATTGCATCATTTTCCTTGGGTGTGCGGGGTAGTCCAGTCACAAAGTCCATCGTTACATGCTGCCATTTCCATTCCGGGATGGGAAGAGGCTGTAACAAACCCGCAACTCTTTGGTGTTCTGCCTTCACCTGCTGACAGACCAGGCATGATGCCACACTTCTGGCGACACTACGCTTCATGCCATGCCACCAATAATGTTGTTTCAAGTCTCGATACATCTTTGTTCCTCCTGGGTGAATAGAGTACGGAGAGTTGTGGGCGTCCTTCAACAACTCCTCACGAATAAGGCCAGTGGGTACACATAACCTATTCCCGAACCTTAGTGAACCATCCTCATGGATATGGAAATCTGCCCGTTATAACATAGACCATTTATTTACAATTTTTCTATTCAAAATTTACAGAGCTGCTGTTATTGAAACTTTGCTCGTTTACCTCCTAACTCCCTTCCTCCATCATCTTCTTATTTTTATCTGCTATAGGCACCGGTCGTCGCTGCACCGAATCCCAACAGTGTCCCTACCGCACCCCCTCCCCGCGTGCGCTACCAACCCATTCGGATGCGGCAGCTGGCGACAACGATTGTGGCAGAAGATGGTAGTAGTGGATGAATGAAGAGTGGGGTGGAGAAACAGGGAGAAGGGAGAGATCAGTAAGGTGATGTGTATGCGGCACATGGGGAGATGATACTTTTTTTTTCGGAGGGAGGGCGGAGGAAATGTTGGAATATGATGTTGTGTGTAAAATAGAAAACCTTACGTTTAAATTTGTTGTGTATATTGGACTGTGTGCACAACAATTAGATCTGTGCGCATAGCAACTGCCGGAGGAGACATTACCCCCCTTTCCATCACAAGGCCCCCCACTCTCCGTTAAAAAAACACGTTACGGTTCGCCACTCTCTTCCCATTTCCGCTTCATGTGTTTCATTCGAGCCGCCTCCAAATTTCTCTCCCCCTAAGCTTTTAAAAAAAAAGAGCTGCTTGCATTCACTGCTAAAAAATGGCAGCGGCCCTCGAATGCTGGTCGGGCCGGCCGAGCACCGACGAGGACCTCGTGGAGCAAGTCCTGATGAAGAGCTCCGACCGCTCCGAGATGCTCCTCCCTCCTCCCTCAACCTCCTCCAACTCAACCCCCTCCTCCGCCGCCACCTCCCCTTCCCACCCCTCCGCCTCCCTCCCCGCCAATACCAAAAAATGGCAGCGCCTCGGCCGCAACTTCGCCAACACCCTCACCTCCATCAAGAACAACTTCTTGGATTCAACCACCATCACCAGCAGCAGCTCTCAGCAGCAGCAGCAGCAGAGGCTTGATAAGCTCCTGTGGGGCTCCGTCGTCCGCCACCTCACCCATCTCTATCCCGGATCTCAGCTCCCCGACAAGCTCCTTTCCGACCTCCGCCGCCACTTCGACTCCCTCCCCAACAGGTACTAGCTAGCCTAGAGGATATCCATGGTTCTCTCTCTTTTTTTTTTTTCATGTATTGACGATTGAATTTGTTGAAATGGGGACAGCTACGCACAGGCCGGGTTTGATATGAAGGATGTGTTGCTGCACGCCAAGCTGATCGAGCAGGCGGCCTCCGAGCCTGCAGTCCACATTCAGGAACTCCCCGAAGAAAACGTAGACGATGCGGGAACTGGGCTGAAGGTCACCTTCGCCTGCAACTCATCAGTCTCGTGGCCTGCGATGTCGGGTTCCCTCGATGGGTCGCTGATCCGTTGCAAGAAGATACAGATCTTCGAGAAGAAGGGGGCGACTTTGGGCGTGGCGGCGGTTTCGGTCCAGCCCGGAAGCGAGAAGCAGTTCAAGGCGAGGGTCGAGGGGGCCATCAGATCTGCGATCAAGAAGCCGAGGAATGGGGGAGGGAAGCTGCCGTTTGGGCTGTGCGGTTGCCAGGAGGAGGATCCGAGGAGCGTGGAGGACGACCGTTTGTTCGACAGCGATCAGATTCAGCTGGCATCGCCCCTGCCCGAATCGTCCGTCGTGGTCGCCGTCGACGAGTGGCAGACTACGCGTTCCGGCAGCGACGAGATCGCCCGCTGGATGCTGAATTCCAACGAGCTGGAGTTTGTGGACAGAACGGGGACCAATTCGTTCAAGGGGGTTTACAGAGGGAAGAGGGTGTGGATCAAGAAGCTGAGGGGGTGCGAGAGAGGGAGTGCTTACGAGTTCGAAGTCCGGCGAGACCTGCTCCAGCTGATGACCTGTGGGCACAGAAACATCCTACGGTTCATCGGCGTCTGCGTCGAGGAGAACAACGGGCTGTGCGTGGTGACGAGGATGATGGACGGGGGATCGGTGCATGACTTGGTGCAGAAGAGCAGGAGGAAGGGGGCGAGGGAGGTGGCGAGGATCGCGCTGGATGTGGCCGAGGGGCTCATGTTTATGAACAGCCATGGGGTGGCTTACAGGGATCTGAACGCGCAGAGGATACTGTTGGATCGGCAGGGGAATGCGTTTCTTGGGGATATGGGCATCGTCACATCTTGCAACAACGTCGGGGAGGTTACCGAGTACGAGACGGCCGGCTACCGGTGGCTCGCTCCGGAGGTGAGCATCGTATATGGTTGCATTAGTTGTATCTTAGATATCACAATGCAAGCTTCTATGGCAAACATTTTATGCATCTAATTCAGTTCAACATTTTGCTCTGCGCAGATAATTGCCGGGGATCCAGAGACCGTGACGGAGACTTGGATGAGCAATGTGTACAGTTTCGGGATGGTGGTTTGGGAGATGGTAACGGGGGAGGCGGCGTACTCTTCGTACTCGCCTGTTCAGGCGGCGGTGGGCATCGCCGCTTGCGGGTTGAGGCCGGAGATACCCAGAGATTGCCCGCAGGTCCTGAGGTCGCTGATGATGAAGTGCTGGAACAATTGCCCATCAAAGCGCCCTCGCTTCTCTGAGATCATTTCCATCCTACGCAAGCAGAGCGACAGATGAATCCAATGACACTGGAGTCTATATAAATTATAATCTTGTGTATAACGAGGGTTCTTTGGCTTTCTGATGGCAATTCCCAGTTTCTGTAGGTTGCTATCTCTGCTTGTTTTCCTTTTCATTACTGAGAAAAATCAAAAAAATCGTTAACAGACTTGTTGTTAGCCGGATGTTAATTTGAAACTTGGGCTGGTTTTTTTGGGTCTTCTATTCACGTACGCTTTCCATTTGTGAGATATTGGGATCCAAGATTGTCCTCCATTGTTGTCGTGTCTCCATCTTTGCTGTCAGCTCTCAATTGTGATGTTCTTCCAAGGTTTCTCTGTTTAAGATAAGGTGAACGCTATAGGAGCCATCGCTCTCAAGCCATCGACTCCTTGTATCCGCTTTCTCACTTGTGAGGTGTCAATAGCTTGTGTGTGTGTGTGTGTGGGAGAAACCCAGGGAATACTTGTTGGAATGAACGAGATTTGTGCAAGGAGCTCTATGTTGAGAGGGAAACGATTGAGGTTATCTCAGCGCAAGTTAACTTGGGATTACGAGGTACACTGGCTACAACGGTTTGCAGATGTAGGATGGCGACGATTCAAACATGCAAGGATCTTTCATGCCCACTTGGGGTCTCCACTGCTCATCGCCCCTGCATCTAGATGATATTTTTGACTGGGGCCTGCCATCAGCGGAACACAGCCAGTGACTTACGAAGTCCTGACAGCTCTTCAGGGACGACCTTCCCGAGATCTCAGCGAGGCCGGCTCATTCAGCAGCCTCTCTCCACCAAGTCGGCTCATTCAACAACAACTCTCATCATCACCTCTATCAGGATGACCTCGCTACCCGAGGTCGACCTATCACCAGCATACTACCACAAGGATGACCTCGCTACCCGAGGTCGGCTTCTTCAGTCATATGGGCCCAAGCGCCTGCTCGTAAGGAACGACCAGCCCGCTCCATCAACGCGGCAAAACCTCAGGCGGGCGAGCCGCTCTCTCCAGACTGTTGACAATATATCGCATTCAATGCCCACTCAACGTGTCTTTCGCGGCCTGCCTTATCTGCAGACGCTTATATGCGGATGCGGTCATCACTTCCTGCATTATCAGATAATTACTTCCTTTAGTTTCGAGTGTCCGTTATGCCTTGGGATCCACGATCTTCACAATTGACAGACGTGATGTAACCTGACTGAAGCCTTATATAAGCGGCGGATCATCTCCGTCATGAGGTAACTCGAAACGGATACATCCAACACCCTGAACTCGAGACCTAAAGGCTCATTGATGCGCCTCAATTTACGATACCTTACGCACATCACCTCCTTTCCTCTGCATCGTCTTGGAGGGTAATCGGGGTCCGCTCCCCCGACTCGGGTCTTTGCTGTGCGAATACTCGTCCCAGTAGCCGCACCCGAGCTCCACAATATCCTAGACATCAACAACGGAGGCTAACACATATAATTGGGAATCCAAAACTCTCCTTTTCCTGTCTTTACTCACGTCAATCCACAATTGGGCATGCCATCATTTCTCTGCCTTATCTCCATCCGGCCTCTTCATTTCGCGATCTGTCCTTTTATTTCTGTTTCTCCCATGGCCTACATGCTTGTGTAATTAGAACGTGGCGATGGACCACACATAGACTCAGCTTCTGAGTTTAATCATGCTGTCCTCCTACCGAGCTGGTGGTCCTTTCCCTTTCTTTTAAATTCAAAGATTACATGAATTCTTCACACAAATGTAGCAATCAAATTGTACTCATGATCAGCTAAAACAAAATCGGTAGGGTCACAGGAGGAGAAAAAGCGAAGCGAGATGCTTAAGGGGCTGTTTGTTTGCTTGTACGGTTAATTCATAGTTGCAGTGAAATCGTAAAGATATACGATGTAACGATCAAGATTTACTGTGTAACTATCAATTTAGGGGAGCAAAACTGCCCCCAAAACTGATTGTGGTACTGCTTGATCGAAATTTTTTAAATGACATTTACCAAGTTTTATTTGTGCAGTGGACTGCTATGAAGTTAAAGCAAACAAGGATCATTAAAAGGCACAGGCTTTTGTCTTCGAATCTCTCTCTCTCTTTGCGTTTTAGATTTCTGATCTTTTTTCTGTTAGGTCTTCCTGTTGTCTTGGATAAGTTCTCATTAAGAGAGGATCTAGTTGATCCTGGATGGTGCTTATGTTGGGGTTTTGGTTTGATAAGAGGTGAGTCTTTTGTTGTGTGGAGAGATTTAGTCCAACTTGTTCAGGGAAGGATGTAGTTAGATGCATGAGCATCGGATCATCCTAGCCGTTTGTGTACAAAACACAATTATATCCCGCGATTAATATATGATTCTTGAGGTTTTTTTTTTGTTGAAGATTCTCTGGAGTTCAAAACAAGTTTCAGCGAATCAGCAAGCTTAACCCAGTTGAATTATTCAGATTTCTGTGCATAGTAAAAAGCCGGGTAACACGGCCCACGTGAGCGGCCCACAGGCACAGTCCGCTTGGGTGTCACTCGTGCACACACGGATCACAACTGCTGCGTGGGACACGTATCGATCATCCAGCGGCTGGTACTCGATCGAACGGCTAAGAGCAGTAATTGGTTGCGGGCGCGCGGGCAGCGACGGGTCCAATCCGATTCTGACCCGTTTATGGATTCCAGACCCGTTAGTATTGAAACAGTGTTTTGATTATGGTTTTGATGCGATTCTCGGGCGGTTTTTGAGCGAATTTCCTGGACAAGTTTGCGGCTACATGTAGAAAATACAGAAGGCAAACTGGGGGCCATGGAAGGATTGTTTGAGAGCTTTTCTCTGTAACGGCCAACTATTTACGTGTTTATCCTATTTCCAAATTTTTTTAAACTATTTTGTAATGGTTTGTCAGGAGTCTTACTAATTTCAAAAATTTCTTATAAAAATATTTTGATGTACCAAACTAGTTATGGAGTATTTTTAGTCAGATCGGATTTCATCAAATACCTCTTAAAGATATGATAAAAATTCATTTTTCAGATATTGCTGTTTTGACTAACTAAATTTATTTTCTATATAAACGTCTTTAAAACGTTTTCAAACTTCTGCAGCAGCATTCTATGATCATTTAGGGATCCCCACATTAATTTCGTAATGTTCTGATATCGTTTCGACCTAGAACCCACATACCGGGTTTCTAAACGTTTTGGCCTGAAGCTAGTATCTTCATTGCTCAAATACCAAAACGGACTTCGTATTCGCGATCCTCGTGACGATACGATCCAGTGGGTATGTTTTCGTAATTTTTCGGACACGTTTAATATCAGGGGCAAAACCGTAATTTCAAGTCTATTGTATTTCACTAACTACTTTTCACCTAGTCTAATTGCCATTTATCTAATTACTCTAACTATATTTTTTCCCTTGCCTAGCTGTTGCACCCTACCCGTGGCTACCCCCCAACCAATCCTACAGCTACCCCCCATCTGCTTCATCCTCACCAACCCAAGCTTTATCCCCCCCACCCAATTTCTCTTACCCTATATAAATAACCTACCCCCCTTCGTTCTCAGGCAAACCCCATCCCCCTCTCCGATAACCCAACGACA
>JAULAV010004755.1:0-25000 GCA_030789695.1 Scilla litardierei | reverse complement strand
TTCAGATCTGCACCATTTTTGTCCGTCTCTTTCGGATCTGAATCTGAAAATTTCAGATCTGAATCTGAAATTTTCAGATCTGGATCTGAAAATTTCAGATCTGGATCGCCGACAGCCTCCGGCTTCAGATCTGCACTACTTTCCTCCGTCTCTATTGGATCTGAATCTGAAATTTCCAGATCTGTGGATCTATGCCTGAAAGCTCCAGATCTGGCTCCGGATCTGGTGGATCTACGCCTGAAAGCTCCAGATCTGGCTCCGGATCTGGTAGATCTGGACTTAGAATCTTCAGATCTAGCCCCAGATCTTTATTTGTTGTCAAAAGCAGCTCCTTTTTGCTTGGACCCATCTTTAAGTTGATGATCATAGACAATGTCGCTATTGCCTCCGCTATTGCCGCCAATTTTGTTTCGGTTTTCACCTGATTCTCCCTCATTTCCTCTCTGATACGTTCCATAGCGCGGGTGCTCGTCGTGGATCTAGTGCTCTGATACCAATTGATGCGTTTTGCTAGGAATTTGATGATAAAAAGGGGGATTTTTATTGGAATTTCAAATCTAGAATTAAAAAGAAACCCTAATACAATAAATCTACTCGCTAACTAAGACTAAGAAACAATTCTTAACCTAGGGGAAAAGCCAAATCCTAATACAATTAATCTAAGGGGATAAATAAAATAACTCTCACAATTTTCGCATAACAATTAGGGCCGGCTCAACCCCCTTAAATAGAAAAACACACATATTTGTTATTTTACTCAAATACCCCCTCCCTCCAATTACTAGCCGCATCAGAATGCCACAGTCTGAAAGAGAGAACGAAATTAGATGACCAAAGCATGAAAAGAAATGCAATTAACAAGCAACATGTCATTCATTTACTTTTTCTTCATGCTGCATTTGTGCTTCACCTAAAGATGCTTAGAAATATATTGCCAGAATAATTAAGCCTGAAATGTAACTCACCTGCTGCTCTGTATCTGTAAGGATAAGTTCTTAGTGGATCTAACTTAGTTGCCATGTCCAGATCGCTCTTTGCCATGTCACGTTCACAATATTCTGAACGTTTTTCATATGCAGATGCATTGTTCTTTGCTTTCTCAATCAACTTCGTCATCTCATCATACGCAGCTTTCTTTTGATTCTTAAGATAATAGACCCGTGCTAGACCTTGATGGGCACGTGTGTGCTTTATGCCAAGTGCTTTTGTGTAGCATTCTGCTGCTTCATCAAGCATCTCGCAGTCCACATAAACACTGCCCATATTATTATGTGCCTGAAGAATAGCATTTCTGCGTGTAAATATAATAGGCGGCTAACTAGCAAAAAAGGATCATTTCTGAACACTATCTCAGTAGATACTCACTTGCCCTTTCCGAAGATTGTCTGAAGCACAACTATTGGCCTGCTCCAGTAATTGGATGACATAAGATGAAGATGATTGATCCAAGTTTGCATCCGCTAGAGCATATGCTTTGAGGAAAAAAGCCTCGAATGACCTCTGGATAGCAATAGACTCTTCAGCCTTGGTTAATGCTTCTTTACGATGACCGGTGTCATACAAAATCCAGCCCTCATAAACAAGCCTTTCATGTTCATGATGTGAATGGTTTCTAGCCAATCGCAGACTATGCATTGCAGCCTTTTGGCAGTTTAACCTGAATTTCAAGATTATGAGTGAGGCTTTTTGTGGCGTTAGGTCAACTACACTAAGACCTAAAACAAAATCTGAAATTAAATTGAATTGCTGATTTCAGCACATGTTAAACATAGGTATAATGACATATACAGATATTCATGTATCAATACATTAATACATTTATGCATTGCGTGCACGCACAAACATAAACTCAGAAAAATATAAAATATAAGATGTAACCATGCAAGACTTGAATAGCTTTTTATTAGCCAAATATAAAACTATGCATACGGGCTACTGTCCAAGGGGAGCATATTGTAAGTAAAGAAAAAAAGCCTGTTCAACATAAGGTGGATCAGAATTGGAAAGAGAAATCATGGAATTTTTTGACATTGTAAAATGGGGTAAACAAATGCTTTAAACAATAATCCCTACGGTAAAAGATCTCATTTTGGGAGATAATGAATGTGCAACCATACATAAATAACAGCAACTACTGTGTAACTTCCAACAGAGTAGAATGGTTATGTAGCTCCAGAAGGAAAAATAAATTAAGGAGCCACAGAAGCACTAAATTGTGACCGTCAACATAAAAATTTAATCTAGCTAGCCAAATCCAAGATCATTGTATGTCTTTAAATCTAATGGTGTAAGTGAAGACATCGCCCCACTTTGGACAAATTTAAATATCAAAATCTAATCGATCAATGAATAAACTACTAAAGTTACTGCTATGCAAAAACCTTCAAACTAAATAAACCCAGATTTAAGCCTAAAATATACCTTATATCTGACAGCTATTTGATGGGCCTCTGGCCCATCAGCCGCCCCTGCGGGTGCTGCCCCTGCAGGTTTACACCCGCAGGGCCCTGCGCAAGGGGAGGCCCATGCCGCATTCCCCCTCCAAAGCCGAGTCCTACTCGCATTCCCCTTCCTAGGCCGAGTCCTCCTTGGAGTAGGATTGGCCGGCCAAGTCCCCTTTGGACTAGGATTGCCCTAGTTTCTATTATAAATAGGGGGTAGCCTTCTCTTGTTTACCTATGCTATTTTGATGATTGTTATTGGGTGATTCCTTAGGTAGACGAGTGCGGACGTCCTCTAGGCGTCTTGGGAGGAGAGCACGCCTCTTTTGTGCTCATTTATCTTTCTATTTTGCTATTGTTTTCTAATAAAAATTTCATCTTTGTTAGATCCTAACAATTTGGTATCAGAGCACGTGACAATCCATGTCGGCTTCAACAAGATCGCAAGACAAATTTGAGGCGTTGGAGGCGAAATTCACGGGCGAAATTGAGGCAATCAAAAAGTCCTTGGTGGGAAACGACGAATCCATGGCGAAATTAACTACATCCATCTCCCAATTGGCGTCAAATCAAGCAAAGCACGACGATCAATTCGCGCAATTGATGGGAGCCCTAAATCAATTGACGACGAACTCCAAAAGCGAAGGAAACCCTAATCCGACACCAAAGACGGCACCTTTGAAGAAGGAGAAGGAGAAAGAGGAGATTCTTCCCCAAAATCAACCCTACTACGTGGAGGAATTGGATGATGAAGACGACGGCGAGCCGTGGAGGGTGGACTACCGCGAGGAGGTACGGCGGAAGGCGGTGGAGAGCCAAAGAGGGGGCGGCGGCCCTAGTCGCCCAAATTGGGAGCGCCACGGCCAAGGGGAGATCCGACCGAACCCCCTTAACCATCGGGAGCCGCGGGCAGCACAAGAGAGAGGCAGGGGGCCTTCCCCGCCTG
The DNA here is from genome assembly GCA_030789695.1 of Scilla litardierei. Taxonomy (NCBI): domain Eukaryota; kingdom Viridiplantae; phylum Streptophyta; class Magnoliopsida; order Asparagales; family Asparagaceae; genus Scilla; species Scilla litardierei. Next base: position 21,613 of record JAULAV010004755.1, on the reverse strand, counting down.
CGCCGGGCCCCGACAGGGGGGGCCAGGCCTTGCCGGGGCTCGGCAGGGTCCGGCGACCCTGTCGGACCTCCGGCAGGGCCTGCCGCCCCTCCGGCAGCCCCGGAGGGGCCCGACAGAACACTACAGGGGGCCGGAGCCCCCATGGCAGCCGCCAGGGGGAGGGGAGCAGCACGGCAGGGCCGGCCAGGGGCAGGGACCCCCTGGCAGCAGCCCGAAGGAGGGGGAGCGCGCGGACAGCCACCCGACGGAGTTTTTGAGCCCCGGGACGACGGACAGCGAGCGAGGAGGGTTACGGATGGTTTTCGGGAGGATTTTGTGACCCTCCGGAGCGTCGACCAGCAGCTGATGATCCTTTCTACGCCGACGGACGCGAGGGAGACTATTATTCTGACGGCAGGGGTGGCTACGAGGCGGAGTTCGGCGATGACGCATGATGGGACGATTTTGAGGGCCGGCGAGGAGATTACCGTGGAGACTACGGGGGGCGCGGACGCGGAGGAGGACCACCTAGGCGCTTCGAGACCCTGGACGAGAGGAGACAGCATTACCGGCCGCCGCACAGAGAGGAAGGGAGACCTGAGCAGAAACGTTTTGGAGGAGACTGCAGAGTCCGGAAGCTGAAGATGCCGCTATTTTCAGGGGAGGATCCACACGCCTGGTTGTTTACCGCAGAGAGATACTTCGCGGCACATCACATGACCGAGGCCCAGAAACTGGAGGCGGCGACGATCTACATGGAGGGGCGTGCCTTGGGATGGTTCCAGTGGAAAGAGAGGCGGCAACAGATTAGGAGCTGGGAGGAGCTAAAGGACCTGGTGCTGGAGAAATTCAGAGACCCCCGTCTGGGGAACTTACACGAGCAGCTGTACGCCCTCAGGCAGGAGGGGCCAGTGCGGGACTACATTGAGAGATTTGAGACACTGGCAGGGCGTGTTCATGGCGTGTCGGATGAGTCACTGGAGGGCACCTTTCTGAAGGGGTTGCGCCTCAGTCTGCGAGCAGCGGTGAGACTCTACAAGCCCAGGGGGCTTTCAGAGGTCATAGAGATGGCCCAGATGGTGGAGGATGTACAGACCGAGGATAGGCGGGTCTGGAGCAGCTACAACAGTCAAACTTTGAGGGGCGCCCCATCTGGGGCTGGAGGAGTAGGTACCCCCGCGGGGGTGTTCCAGACGAGCCGGGAGAAGACTGGAGAGAAGAGCAATGCGCCAGTGACTGGAGGGCAGTTCAGACGCATGACTGACGTGGAGATGAGGGAAAAAGACAGAAAGGCTGGTGTTTCCGGTGCGATGAGCGGTTTTCGCCAGGCCATCGGTGCGCGGGACGCAAGCTCCAGGTGATTCTGTTGGAGGACGATGACGACGACGCTGATGTCGAGGAGGCCGCTGAGGCAGAGGAGGCGCTGGAGGGCCAGCAGCTGGACATGGCGGAGGTGTCCCTCAACTCCGTGGTAGGGTTCACACCGAACCATACCATGAAGCTGAGGGGGAGATCGGTGGCCAGGAGGTGACTGTGCTTATTGACAGTGGGGCTACCCACAATTTCATTTCCCGGAGGGTGATGGCACAGCAGGGGCTTCAGCTGACAGACTGCGGCAGCTTCAGCGTGATGATGGGGACAGGGAAGAAGGAGAGCAGCCGAGGAGTTTGTAGGGGACTGGTGCTGACCATGCAGGGAATACAGATTATTGCAGATTTTTTACCTCTCGACCTCGGGAGCACCGACGTCATCTTGGGCATGACCTGACTACAGACATTAGGAGAGATGACCATAAATTGGAAGCTGCTACGGATGGGGTTTCAGGAGGCGGGGAGAGCAGTGATACTCCAGGGAGACCCTAGCCTCTGTAGAGTTTTGGTCTCTCTGAAGACCATGTTTAGGACCATCCAGACAAAGGGAGGAGGATACCTAGTAGAGCTGCACTCTTTGACATGTGAGGGAGGCGCAGAGGCCAGTACAGAGCAGCCCATTCCAGGAGAGGTTCAGCAGCTGATGGACCAGTTTGGGGAGATCTTCCAGGAGCCTCGGGGTCTTCCACCACCACGGGACCAAGAGCATGCCATTATTCTACGAGAGGGTGTTTCCCCCATTAGCGTGCGGCCCTACCGCTACCCTCAGTATCAGAAGGACGAGATAGAGAGGATGGTTTCAGAGATGGTGCAGGCAGGGGTGATCCAGCCGAGCGTGAGTCCGTTCTCCAGCCCAGTGTTATTAGTGAAGAAGAAGGATGGTAGCTGGCGGTTCTGCGTGGACTACATGGCGCTGAACAAGGAGACGGTCCCTGATAAATTCCATATACCTGTGATTGATGAGCTCTTGGACGAGCTACACGGATAAGCCTGGTCCAGCAAGCTAGATCTTAAGTCAGGCTATCACAAGATACGGATGCGACGGGAGGATGTGTCCAAGACGGCGTTCAGGACGCATGAGGGCCACTACGAGTTCCTGGTCATGCCCTTTGGGTTGACCAACACCCCGACCACCTTTCAGGCTATCATGAATAAGGTATTCCGTCCCTTTCTCAGGCGATTTGTACTAGTCTTTTCGACGATATTTTGGTGTACAGTCGTACTCTGGAGGAGCATTTGGACCACCTACAGGTGGTTTTTCAGGAGCTGCAGTACCACCAGCTATATTTGAACAGGAAGTGTCTATTCGGGCAGCCGCAGGTAGAGTATCTGGGGCACATGGTATCAGCAGGAGGGGTAGCCGCCGATAGAGCGAAGATAACGGCCATGCTGGACTGGCCTAGCCCTACTACTCTCAGAGGGCTACGGGGCTTCTTGGGCCTTACAGGTTACTACCGCAAATTCGTAGAGGGATATGGGACGATTGCCTGGCCATTGACAGAGTTATTGAAGAAGGATCAGTTCCACTGGGGGGAGGAGGCGACGACAGCTTTTGAGGTCCTGAAAAGGGCAATGACCACTGTGCCAGTATTGGCGTTGCCCGACTTCACCAGACCATTCGTAGTAGAGGCGGACGCATCAGGACATGGGCTGGGAGCAGTATTGATGCAGGAGCAGCGTCCCATAGCTTACTACAGCCAGGTGTTGACCACGAGGGCCCGATTGCGATCGATCTATGAGAGAGAGCTGATGGAGATAGTGTTGTACATACAGAAGTGGAGACCATACTTATTGGGACGGAGCTTCATAGTGCGCACGGATCAGCGGAGCTTAAAGTACCTGTTAAAGCAGCGGATGGTAGCAGAGGAACATCAGAAGTGGCTGCGAAAGCTGATAGGTTACAGGTTCGAGATCAAGTACCGCCCGGGATTGGAGAACAAGGCAGCTGATGCGTTATCTCGGCGGGAGGAGGAGGTAGAGTTAGCGGTACTTACGGTGTCGATTCTCGAGGATTGGGGCCCACTACAGCAGGAGGTAGAGCAGGATCCGGAGTTGGCGGCTATACGAGAGGCCCTTTTACAGGGGACGACTGAGTACCCGGGATATTCTTTGCAGGATGGGCGGCTACTTTACTGGGGGCGGCTGGTGATACCGAGGACTTCTACTTTTATACCGACCATCTTCAAGGAGTTCCACGGCAGTGATATAGGAGGACACTCTGGAGTCCTCAAGACCTACCAGCGGCTATAACGGGAGGTCTACTGGAAGGGGCAGAAGAAGGATGTCGCCGAGGTGGTGGCAGAGTGTGACGTGTGCCAGCGTCACAAATATCAGGCCATGTCCCCAGGAGGACTACTACAGCCGCTATCTTTACCAGACAGAGTTTGGGAGGACCTTTCTATGGACTTCATCGATGGATTGCCAAAGTCGGGTGGTTACAGCGTCATTTTTGTTGTGGTAGACCGCCTCAGCAAATATGCACATTTTATCCCGCTTAAGCATCCTTACAGCGCCGTTTCAGTGACAGAGATTTTTGTGAGAGATGTCATTCGTTTGCATAGCCCGCCAAAGTCCATAGTCTCGGATAGAGACAAGGTATTTCAGAGCAAATTCTGGCAGGAGCTTTTCAGATTGCAGGGGACGGCCTTGAAGCGGAGCACAGCTTATCATCCCCAGACTGACGGTCAGACGGAGGTGGTAAATAGGAGTGTGGAGACTTACTTGCGCTGCTTCATCTCAGAGAATCCGAAGGAGTGGGCACGTTGGCTACCGTGGGCGGAATACTGGTACAACACTTCATACCACACGGCGGCGCAATAGGGCTGTTGACGAACAGAACGTTCGACGAACTACTCGTGAACAAGCTCGGTACATGTTCGTTTACGTTCGTTCGGAAGCTTAATGAACAAGCTTGAACAGATTTTTAGAGCTCGGTTAGTAAACGAACAGAGCTTGAACATAACTATGTTCGTTTATTTATGTTCATGAACAAGCTCGCTAAGTGTTCGTGAACAAGCTCATGAACAAACTCGCTAAGTGTTCATGAACAAGCTCGTTAAGTGTTCGTGAACAAGCTCGTTAAGTGATGTTTGTGAACAAGCTCGTTAAGTGTTCGTGAACAACCTCGTTAAGTGAAGTTCGTGAATAAGCTCGTTAAGTGTTCGTGAACAAGGGCTTGAGTGAACTAAAATTAAAATTAAACACTCACATCCTCAAATTGAATTAAACACATCCACCTCTTCAACTTCCCAGCTTCCCACTCCTAGACTCGCAGGCTCCCAGCTCTCTTTTGGTCCATTGCCATTGTTCGTTCGTTTGTTTGCAAATCTGTTCATGAACAAGATTGATTGTATGTTCATTAACACGTTCCCGAACATGTTCACGAACAAGCTCGATAAGTCTTGTTAATGAACAGAACGTTCGTTCGGTAAGCTCGGTTTACGTTCGTTTATGTTCATTTACGTTCGTTCGGTAAGCTTAACAAACAAGCTTGAACATGCTTTTAGAGCTCGGTTAGTAAACGAACAGAGCTTGAACATGGATTTTGTTCATGAACAAAACCAAGCACACTGTTCAAGCTCGTTCAAGCTCGTTCGTCAACAGCCCTAGGCGCAAACTACACCCTTCCGGATTTTATATGGCAGAGACCCTCCCCACTTACTTCATTACGGTCATGAGACGACTCCGGTGTCTGATGTGGAGCAGTACCTGGCAGAGCGGGACCGGATTCTAGAGGAGCTAAAGCTCCATTTGGCACGGGCTCAACAGGTGATGAAGGCACGGGCAGACCTCCACCGTCGAGACGTACACTTTGAGGTTGGTGATATGGTATATCTGAAGCTGAGGCCCTACAGGCAGAGGTCGGTAGCTCATAGGAGGAATGAAAAGTTAGCACCGCAGTATTTTGGGCCTTTTGAGATCGAGGCGAGGATGGGACCGGTGGTTTACAGGTTGCGTTTACCCCCAGGATCTACCATTCACCCAGTCTTCCATGTCTCACAGTTGCGCCAGGCCATTGGCAACCACACCTCTTCACATACATTACCAGAGACCCGTACTGCTGATATGGAGGTGAGGATGGAGCCCGGGTTGCTGAAAGGGGTTCGACAGAGCGACACCGGCGGTCGGCATGTGCTATTACAGTGGAGAGGCTTACCAGAGCACGATAGCACGTGGGAGGACATGGATGATATGGTGGCACGTTTTCCAGACTTCCACCTTGAGGACAAGGTGGCTCTTTGGGGGGAGTATTGATGGGCCTCTGGCCCATCAGCCGCCCCTGCGGGTTTACATCCGCAGGGCCCTGCGCAAGGGGAGGCCCATACCGCATTCCCCCTCCAAAGCCGAGTCCTACTCGCATTCCCCTTCTTAGGCCGAGTCCTCCTTGGAGTAGGATTGGCCGGCCAAGTCCCCTTTGGACTAGGATTACCCTAGTTTCTATTATAAATAGGGGGTAGCCTTCTCTTGTTTACCTATGCTATTTTGATGATTGTTATTTGGTGATTCCTTATGTAAACGAGTGCGGACGTCCTCTAGGCGTCTTGGGAGGAGAGCACACCTCTTTTGTGCTCATTTATCTTTCTATTTTGCTATTGTTTTCTAATAAAAATTCCATCTTTGTTAGATCCTAACACTATTGCATCTTCATTGCACCAACTTATCATCTTTAGTTAACTCACACTCAAATGACAACTGTACCATCGCATATACATAATTTGCTGACACATTTCTAGCTCTGACATTCTTAGCATCAGTAGACAATCACATCCCTCTTTATGCAGATCGTATGTGCTTGTATGCAACTTGTCACTCCGCATTTTCTGATCCTACTAGAAAACTTAGGAAAACTTCACCAACATGGAGTAAAAGACCCCTCAAAAGTAAGCTAACACGTAAGCTGTTTACAATAGATTTAAATACGCAAACATTCTTAAAAAATTACAAACACCATCCAAAAATAAATAAACATAAGCTACAATCCTTTAGTCAATTATGATGATAGGTTGCAAAGATGTTGTTAAAAGCAATACCAAGAAAACATCCATATCAACATGCATCAGTCAATAACCACCGAGGCTGTATATTGTATGAAGTGAAGTTTACCTTAACAGAAGCAGGGATTGACGAAATCTTAAACTACTATTTCCAGGCTCTTTAGCCAACATCTGATGCACCACAGCAAGTGATCCAATGTCATCCACCGCAGACCACCTGTCATAAAGCTGCATCCAGCAATCAGCCATATCCCATTGTGTTACATACTGTTTAAGGATTTCGATCATCTGATCCCCAGGCACCCTGCCATGGAAAATCATGTACCCAGGATCCAACGTAACAATTGCCCTTATATCTTGCAATGCCGCATCATAGTCATGAAGAGCCAAATTGAACCAAGCTCTGAGCTCCAAACAATCCGTTGACACCTTGAAGCCAAGAATTTTATTGATCTCAGTAATGGCCGAGCCTATCTGATCTTCCTCCGCCAACATAACTGCCCTATACTTGTAAGGATATGATAATGTTGCATCTAATTCGGTGGCATTGCTCAAATCCATCATCTTATCCTTACCGGAACAATACAAGGACCGTTCTTGGTACATCCAACCAGCTGGACTATGCTCATTGATGAGCCTATTGGCGAGCTTGTATGCAGAGTACTTATGCCCCTTCTTGAACTTGGCCCTTGCGATCCCAACAAGGGAATAAAAATGCCCATTGTCCATGGCCTCCTGAAAGAACTTATGGGCATCCTTGTATTCACCCCTCTCGAGCATCACACAACCCAACTGATGCAAAGCTAGCTGCTTTTGCCACCCCGGCGATGCACATTCCCCCAATCTCTCCAACAACATCACAGTCGTAATCGACTTCAAGTCCTCGTCCATTGCCACCTGGCTCAAGTAGTAGTACAGAGCGAACGAGGCATGCCCGCACGCCTCCAACCTCTCCTTCCCCTCCGGCGAGCATAGAATCTTTGCAACATCATGATCGTTCAAACACCTCGGCAGCTCCCTAAGGAACGCCTGCAAGCAAGCAGCAACCAAGAGATGTGCCGTCTCATGAAGCCCGTATTCAACGAGCAGCAACGCATCATCCACACTCCGAATCAACCCCGCAAGCTTTGCATCACACTTATCCTTCAAATCCTCACAACAATACCTGTTAGCAAACCCAAGCAGCTCCAACACTGTCTCCGGCGTGAAATCCGACAGCGAACCGGTCCGGCTGAAAACATCCACGGCCTTCATTCCCTTCGCCGAGATACCATTCTGCGTGAAGTTGATCATCTCCCTCCTCGACTCCGCAAACTCCCCATACAACAACGTCTTCAACGGCCGCGAAAGCGAAGCAACGCAACGCCGGACGCAAGCAACCTCATCATCCCCAATGCAAAACCAACAGTCCCCTTCCTCTTCGACAATCTTCTTTTCTTTTGGCAGAGCCGGCTTCTCCTTGGGCATCCGGCACGGGCACGGGTCGAAGGGCAATTCGGGCGAGTACCCGGGTAGCAACGCGGCCTTGGGGCACTCGAGGGCCGGCGTGGTTGCCGAGCAGCAATTCATGCCGGAATTTGGGGAAGCCGGTCCGGCCGAGGTGGGGGAGTGATAATAATGCACCATCTCATCATCCCTTCTCTCGAACCTCAGCCAGGCCGAGAGCACCACCTTATGGTGCACGTCGGGGGCATGTATCCTCGCCGACCGGAGGCATCTCCGGGTCATCTTGGAATCATTGAGCGGCCGGAGCAGCGACTTCTGGTGCAAGTAGAGATCGCACAGGCGATCGGCGTCGGCACAGCTGTCGAGGGAGCGGAAGGAGGAGGCGAAGGAGGAGAGGGGGTCGAGGGGGCGGAGGAAGGGGTCGATGGCGGGCTCGATTTGGTCGGGGGAGGGGAGGCCGTATGGGAGGAGGGTGTCGATGATGATGGACGGAGACGGAGAGTGATGGTGCTGCTGTTGGGGCGATTTGGATCGGAGGGAGAACGTGGGCCGGAGGCTGGGCCGGTCGGAGGCCCACGAGGAGGAACCGGAGGAGCTGGCGGTGGAGGAGGAGGGGTTGACGGCGTAGACCTGGGTGGGCCCCTTGCAGCCCTCGATTAGCTTCAGGCTGCGGATTGAGGTCAAGAAATTGTTCTGCATTTTATTTCTTTGTTTTATTGGGAGACCCCTCTCTCTTTCTCTCTCTTTCTCTCTCTAAGGGATTGACATGAAGAGGGGAACTTTGGGGGCGGGAGGAGGTGAGAAGCCTGCAAGCACCACCGGAGAGAGGGGAATTTGAGGGGGGCGATGGTGATGATGCAGGCTGACGAACAACGAATTTGGGTTTTTTCCCCCTCTTTTTTATTTTTTTATTTTTTTTTATTAGTGTTTTTTGGGGGCCGCCAAGAAAAATGGTGGGTTGACGGAGAAATGGTTTTTGTTTTGAATATCTTTCTCTCTCTAGCGATTTTGGGGTGCGTTTTCTCTCTCTAGACTTGGGATCTTTTTTCCTCTCTTTTTTTCCTTTTTTTTCCTCTGCCTAGGGGATGGGGGGAACGGAGGGGAAGGCGCGGCGGAGAGATCGGGGGCCCGCATTTTTCGCCCTAGTTTTCTTTTACATATTACCCCCTGCCAACTCCAAATATTACATGTCATCTGTGTTAAGGGGTTGTTGGGCTCTCAAAAAACAATTTTCCAAAAACCTTTAGAAATGGAGGAAACCCTTTTCTGGCATTTCTTAAAAACCCACGTTTCAGACTTAGCTTTCTAAAAATTATAAGATGATGCAATGATCAAATAATAGTTTCAATAGTTCGAGAATTCTTTCAGTAATCTTATGGGTATGTAAGGTCTTTCATATCGGATCCCATGCCATCGTTTTGTTAATGTGAATAGTGGTCAACCAAAAGCATATATTTTCAAGCTGTGTGTTTCAAACTCAGGAAAAATTGTAACAATCAACAAAACTAGTATAGAGTTATCCTTTTTGTGTTTTGTTTAAACTTGAAAGCATTCCTCCCACTCGTTACTCAACACAACCATGTTCTCATCCCTACTCTCCATCTCCTTCCATTTCCCCCTCCCCGGTTGATCGCTCAAGGTACAAAACAAGTTTGAGACAAATAAATATTGAAAAAATGAGAATGAACAACACTTTTGAGAATACATGTGGTCACCGTCGTATTAGGACCAAAACATATTACATATAGCAAGTTTTATCGTTGAGAATCATTTCATGAAATCATCCAATGCCAACGACTACTTCCCACGCAAGAGCAATTGCGAAAGAACCAATAGCTGCTTCAAATAGGGATGAAAATGGGCCAGGTCAGATCGGGCCAGGGCTAGGCACGCACCCTGACCTCAATATACTTCAAGCCTAAAATTCGACCCCGGCCCTGGCCCAGGCCTATTTAAATGGAAGCCATTGTTGGATCATGTGGAGATGGCAAGTAAAACACGAGTATGGTGAATAGTATTTTATGAAATATTTAAACTGCTCTAGAAAATTTTATATAAGATTACAATTAACGTTACATAATTTAATCTTAATCAACACTCTTGCAAATATAAAGTTAAGCACTATGGAAATAAAACGATGCAAGAGATAAATCACAACACAGAAAACATAATGCTGACACAAAGAATTATCATGGTTCACCCAACCCCAGGCTACGTCCAACACTAAGTCCCACTTGGATTTTCAATATCAACTTCCTTCCTTCAATGGAAGGATGATACCACCACCTCTTTCCAAGAGGATTTTTACAACACAGCTCTTCCCAAGAGGATTTCCAACAAACTATCTCACACTTAAGGATTTTCTACTTACAATGCTTTGATACACTTGCTTATAGCTTGGAGTTGAAGCTCTTGTATGGTGGTGTAGCTATATGAGAACTTGATCTTTAAAAGATGGAATTTGAAGCTCTTTGAAAGTCAAGAAAGATGGCCAAAGAAAGATTTAAACTTTATAAAAACTTGGCCAAAGAAAGATGGTTTGTTTTGAAATCTTTTTAGCACAAAAACTCTTTATATCTTTTCAAAATAATCTTAAAATCATGCATTTAAAATCTGAACAATCTGCTATTTATAGGGTGCAATTCGGGTCAGGACAGATTACCCAAAATGCATCTCCAACGGTCAAAACGGCTAGTAAAAATGTCGTTGTTATAGGCCAACACTAGTTACTAGTTGTTGAATCATTGGGCTGGCACTCGAGATGACTCGACAGATGGATGACTAAGGCCCACGGGGCCCACAAGAGAAGCCCGATATCGACTCGGTCAAAGCCTGTTGGCCAGTCGACCGTTGTATTCCCCTCACTCGAACGTGGGATTAAAGACGGGCTCTAATGGGAACGTGGGGCAACATTAACTCCTATTAAAGGGGGGAGATTGTGGCATCATAATGGGCGACCGTTATCTCTCCAACGTCACTGGAGAGATCCAAGAGATCTATAAATACCGTAAGGGTTTCAATTCCAAGGTACGAGATCTAAGACATAGAACTCTACTTTCTCAGCTGATATTTCTTACATTATAGAGCTTGTGACGTCAGACCTGAGACGAACCTCTGTGGGTCGATCTCAGCTGCTCTAAGCTCCCTCTCATCCTTAAATTCACATACTAACTTAACCATCGGAGTGGATTTGGTTCGGGACCCAGATCCGACCCCCCTAACATATCTCTGTGGTGTAGATCAACGAATCGACATCTCCCGCGAAGGTCGTTTTCGAGATTCCCAGCCTCGAACTATCGACGCATCAGCTGTCCAAGGGTCGATCGAGCATTGCATCATTATCTACATCCATCACTCGACCCAGGTTCTCCCAACCTAGGGCCCACTTCACCTGATGACGAGGCTCCGACTCAACACGAAGAGCCCACGTCAGATTGACAACTGCCTCGGTCATTTTTCCCCTTAATAGTTTGGCGTCGTCTGTGGAAAAACGTTAACCAGTTAGACATCTCGAAGCAATCGAAAAGCTATGTCAGCTAGACCCGGCAACATCGGACCGGTCGAAGGTCCTAAGGCTGGTAGTTGACTCCCAGGAAGGTAGTCGACTCCCAAAGACTTTTCAGAGATATGACAGATTTCAAGATTGTAGACTACTGGGTGTTTGTAGTTGACTACAGTTTGGAACTTAGCTCCTTTGAAAAGTAAGCTCTCAAATGAATTTAAAATAAGTATTTCAGAAAATCATTTTGTGTGTGTGCATATTCTTCTTGGCTTTAACAAAATCCTAAGAAATAAAAGACAAGTACACATTAGACACTTTGAAGACTTTGAAGCCATGGTTGAAGTTGATGTAGTTGCATTGGCTTCACTTGAATTTGAACTCCTCTTTAGCTTGCGCTTGAGCGCATTCTTTGAGCTTAATCTTTGAGCTCCTCTTGTGCTTGAACTAAAGCTTTAGAATGCAGACGTTGAATTAGGAGCTAAATTCATCTTCATCTTCTATGAGTGTGGTTGAAGTTCTTCTTCTCGGAGTATGATTTGAGCTTCACTTAGCTTATTTGCACAACCTACACATCTTAAATAATATGGTTAGCACATTAACAACATTTGGTGTGATCATCATCGAAACCACTTTGGGGTGGGACTAGATTTCCCAACACATCACAGTCTAAGGAATTAGTAAATTTTCCTACAGAAAAAGCTGAATCGAGAAAGACGGAACAACAAGAGCATCAGAACTAGAAGTAGAAGGAAAGAATGTAACTTTACCACTCCCAATAATTGGGACTGAAGCCACATTAGCTACAGAAACAGTACGATTATCAAAGGTATGATTGAAGGAATGCACAGACGAGAGATGATTAGCCATATGATCAGTAGCAGCAGAATCTATAATCCAAGTGCTAGATTTTAAAGATGATAAAAATCATGATATTACCTGAAGCATGGGTGGAAGGATTACTTGTTGGGATCGACATCATGGCTATTGCTGCGTGCACCTTCTTTTTCCATTTCTGATCATACTTGGCCTTGAGATGAGGATGAAGTAAAAAAACACCGATCTATAGTATGCCCTTTCTTGTTGCAGTGATCGCAATGAAATTCTGGGGTACCTTTACTAGTGTTAGCTTCCAGTGCACTAGAATTACATTGATTTGAAATAGCCTTAGGATCATCAATCATAATAGTTTTTCGAGTTTCTTCACTTTGAACAGTTGCACAAATACTAGACAGAGATGGTAGTTCAGAATTCATCAATACTTGACTCTTAAGTTTCTCATACTCTTCTTTCAAGCTACTCAACACTGCAAAAAAATATGTCCTCCTCAGCCCGCTTAAGAAGGATTTTTGCATCTATTGTTTACGAATGATAGATGTTCAGCTCATCCCACATACGTTTCAGATTCCTATATTGCTCAATGAAGGGCTTATCACCTTGATTTGCATTAGCAATTTCACGTCGCAATTGAAAAACACGAGTTGCATTATTCTGATTTCCATAAAGTTCTGACACAGAATCCCATAAATCCTTTGCAGTATTGGAAAAAGTTAAAATTTCAGAAATTTTAGGTTCTATGGAATTGAGAAGCCATACCATAATTGTCTAATCATTAGCAACCCATTTCTGCACCTTTTTCGGATCTTTCTTGTCGGGACGATCGATTGTCCCATAGATATATCTGAGTTTTGATCTTCCTCCAAGAGATAAAGTCACAGCCATAGACCAAGTTGTATAATTAATACCATTAAGAAGAACAGACGTTAACCTCATAGTAGTATTCTGATGTGAGAAAAACTGATCGGAATCCGACATGGCAATGAATTCTGCGGCCGCCGTCAGGATGGAGAGGGACGAGCTGCTAATCTGATTGGAGAGGGTCGGAGCAGATCCGATCTGAGGGACGAGCAGTCGACATCAAGATCTGATTGGGAGTCAGTCGGCTTCGAGATGGATATCAATCAGATCTGGGTCAAGCAGATCTGGGCGCTGCAGATCTGGGCGAGCAATCAAAGCACAGGCCGGTCAGGAGCACAGGGCGAATGGTCGGTGCTACAGATTTGGGTTGCAGCGATCAGTCGGCACACAGGTCGATGGTGGGAGCACAAGCCGACAGTGGCACTACTGATTAGAACACAGGCCAGTCAGAGCACAGGGCGAGCGGTTGGTGCTGTAGATCTGGGTCGCGGTAGTCAGTCGATGCACAGGCCGGTGGTGGGAGCACAAGCTGGTGGTGGTGGTGTAGATCAAAGCACAGGCTGGTGGTGGCCGGTCGGATTGCGGACGGTGACGGATCTACAGTCAATCGGAGCACATGACGCCAAAGAAGACGACGAGCAGATCTGATGGATGCGCTGAACTGCGGCCACATCTGATCGGAATGGATCAGATCTGATCTGGGCTGATCGGATCTGATCGGATCTGATGTCGAATGCTGGTTTGCCGCAGTATCCGCCAGTGGGAAGGAATAAATGAAGATTGATCTCGAAGGTGAAAAAGAACGAGTTAGAGATTAATCTGCTCTGCTACCATGAGAACGAACACTCAAGAAATACAAAGAAAGATTTAACGTGGTTCGACTATAAAACCTAGCCTACATCCACACAGAGAATAGAGACAATGAGGAAGGTAGCCACCAATATTTATAAGGCAAGAAAACCCTAAATCCAAAAATAGTAACATCTACATATGTGATCATCAAATCAACCACACATAGAAAAGATCTAACGGACCATATTCTCTCTTCTTTTCAATAAAAAAACTAGCTGTTACATGCATTTAAAAAACTAGCCGTTAGAGATATTTACTAAAACGAGCCGTTTAAAAAAACTAGTTGTTGGACAGTAGCTATCTATCTAAGTTTGCATGCATCCTTTGTCTATAAATATAGACACATATCATATTCATCTCTCAAACTTTAAAAATTATTCTTCTTTGTCCTTTAATTTTGTTTATCATGAATTCATGGCTTTGATAGCGATTGAGCGAAGATGAAGATGAAGTAGTGTTCAATGACACGGGATATTTGGGGATCCAGTTGTGCCACGTCCAATGCACAGTTCTTTATTAACTGACGCTATGTATGTTACATAAGGACTTGAGGGCCATCTTGGGCGTTCCAAGCTAGAGTTTTGAATAGAACCTCATATATTTAAAGCGATTGTCTGTCAGCTAAGAGAAATTCATCTTCCTCGAAACACTTGAGGAATCACTGTTGAAGAGCAGGTGACTATGTTCGTTTTCATTTTGGGATGTGTCGCAGTAGTTCAGTTGGTCACGGAGCATTTTCAACACAGCTACGAAACATTGAGTCGTCATTTTAACGTGTTATATCGATCACTCGACGGTGTTTTGCGGGCTTAGGCACTCGGAAACACAATTCCAACTTGGTTTCCAAGGACCCAAACAGCCATAAGGTTCCAATTTCTTTCAGTGGCATATATTAAACTCGCATATTTTCATCTTTATTTTATTTCTTTCTATTCAAGGTCTCGGATAAAGTAGCCGGACTAATGGAGTTCCTTTCATCTATTGAAGAAATTTGTTGTCATAATACAAAAGTATTTTTCACTATCTGCATGCAAACCCCATCGACATGTTTGACCATGTAAGTCTTAATTAATCCATATGCTTCAATGTACTCTGCTCTTATCTTAGCACGATGCTAGTTGTATGTAAGCGTGTCTGATGCACACATGGCCAACCAGAAGTTATTTTTAAGACAACTGCTTTGTGGCCTTTCGATTTAAATTTAGCTATAATATGTCACAATATCGATGGTGTTTCAGTACTGGCCATCCGTCGTGTAATGCTCTTGGAATACATTTCATTCAATCAGAAATAAAGTATAATGTTTATTATCTATGAACACCATGTATCACTGTATACATGCAACTTAAAAATCACTCCCAATTCGGTTCGGTCTCAGCTAATATAACAACAAAAGCTAATGGAGAAAGCCTACCAGTTGCATCTATTCTTATTGCCACAAGCAAACACCCATCATATTTAATATACAAGTGGATGTCATTGTTGGCCTAGTTAGCCCATTAACTAGGTCAAAACTTTAATTTTGATGATGCCAAACAAGTATTATGGCTACTAATTATTGAATATTGACTTCTCCCTACTTGGTTTTGATGATGAGCAAACATAAATACTTGTGACTAACCCCCTCCATGCAGTTAAGTCATTGCCAAATCTAATCATGAAGATCAATTAAAATGAATGACAATCAATCTCAATCAAGTTCAATCAAGATCAATCAAAGCTCAAAGACATGATTGAGTGATCAAGACAAAGAGAGAAGACTCAAAGACTTCAAGTTCAATCGAGAGACAGAAAAGAAGCTAATTTCATCGTAAATCTTTCTGTTCTTTTATTTCTTTCTCTTGGATTGTAGCCCTGAAGTAAAGTTAACTTGGAGCACACACATCACTCACATTATCCTAGGAATCCTTTAGAAACATTTTCCAAGGACCCTAGATCATAAAAACCTTACTTGGGAAATTTGGGTGTTTGACAGGCGACTATAGAACATTAGTCAGGCGCATGTCTGCGTTACAGGTACCTTTGTTTTGTTCAACAGTCGTCTGTAATACACACATTTTAGCTAGGGTTTTTGGGTTTTCATTCTTCACATCTTACAGGTGACTGATGTACAAAGTACAGGCGCATGTCTTATTTGCAGGTGCATGTGCATTGTTAATCAGTCACATGTATCCTCTTCTCCAAAACTCCCATTTTTAGCATGTTACGCACTTGTACATTTACAGGCACTGCACATTGGTTTTACAGGGGCCTACCCATGGCACAGTCGCTTGTCCATTCCACTACATTCGCATGTCCATCCTTTTCCAAAGATCTCATTTTGACAAGTTATGCACTTGTGTATTTTCAGGCACTGCACGTTGGTTTTACAAGCGCATATCCAAGGCACAGGCGCCTGTGTAAACCACATCAGTCGCCTATCCTAGCTTACCCAAATCCTTAATTTTGTGCACTTACACACTTCTGCTTTAAGGTGACTGCCTTTGGTTTCACATGTGCTTGCATGTTTATACATGCATCTGTCTAACCTTAAGCAGTCGCTTGTCCTCGTGGAAAGTTACCGTTATGATTCTCACCTACCCTCTGACACTGTTCAGCAGGCGCATGCTCGGGCTTCTTTAGGCGCCTGTCATAGTTGTAAATTGATCCGTGGAGCCTTTTTCCAACGAGATCTCTTGGGGGTTTTGAGTAATTGACTAGGGTTTTTAAGCAAGCCTATAAGTACCTTTATTGCTGTTCCATTAGACATCTCTTAGACACTCTAACATCTCTTTTGGAACTCAAGGCTCTCTCATTTCATTACAAAGCCCTAAAAGCTGTAAAGTCCCACGCTTTTCTCTAAATCTTAGATTGTCTTCCAACTAGAAATAAGTCTTATCATCTAGCTTTGGTGAAGACAAGTGTAAGGGCTTTTCTCTCTTCTAGGAAGAGGATATACACTCTCCACTCTTTCCTTACTTTAAGTTCTACACTTCAAGGCATAGGAGTTTGTAAGTGTGACTTCTGTATCATTATATATCTCTCTTGTTGATTTTCTCTCGGTTGTGAGAGGGTATTTTCTTATTTCGAGTTTGCGGGAGACAAGGACATCAATAGGTGTATTGATTACACTTGTAGGTTTTCTACAAGTGGGTTTATTGGAAGCTCAATATAGGGTTCTATCTTCAGTAGCCGAGTGGACTCCCGGATGGTAGGGACGTATGATTACCGAGAACAAGTCGGGTTTGACTTGGGTAATCCGAATCCTTGAATATATTGTGTTTGGTTTTTCTGATTGTTGTTACTAAGTTTTTCCGCATAGTTGTTTGGTTAGGATTTTAATTAGGCGTAAATTCCTCTTTAATATTATAAACACTATTCAGCCCTCATTTTATTCAACCCCCATTCTAGTGTTTTCCTCATAGCATAGGGTCCTTACACTAATATGTTTGTTAAGTGAGTTTCAGGTCAAAACAAAGCTAAACGAGGCTAAATTTACAAACTTAAGTCATTAGTCGACTAGACATTGTTACTATTTAACTAGCCAGCTCTTTGGAAAAAAGGCCATTTGGAATTAGTCGACTAATAGCTTACTAGTCGACTAGCTCCCAAGGCCTAGTTGACTAATCCGTACAGTTTGGCTTGGCTAACTTGGTCAAATGCAAAGTTTATAATTTCAGCATGGTTTAAGAATTCTAGCTCAACATGAAGTCTACTCCATGAAGAATTGCATGAAAGAGAACAACGTTTGAAAGCATGGAGAAGGATAATTCAAATTAAACACAAACTCAAGAATTTTAGTGCAATCTCAAGGGTTCATGTGTAAGGGAATTTCTCATAGAGTTCATGTTCGCTACAAAAGTTCATGAGCAATTGGAACTTCTTCAAGAGTCAAAGATTGAGCACAAGAGTTCATATGCAAAACAAACTATAGATTTAATGTGCAACAAAAAGTTAAGTAATACTAGAGTTTGTGTTCAAAGGGACTTGTGTTTCAACATCCTATATATACCCCCTCATGCACTTGGCCAAATGAAGAATAGTGAAAAAAATCATAAAGAGATCAACTCTCAAGTTGGCCAAAGCTTCATTGCACCATCATCCTAAGCAAGCAGCTACATCGTCTCATTCATTAAAGGATCTAAAGCTTCATCAAAGAGAAGGAGGAGGAGTTTTACGGAGGATGTTGGAAAGTGCATAACTCTCTCTATAGAGCTCAAATTGACGAACCATTTTTGCCAGGATAACCACACGTTCACGCTCTACGCTACTGTGATATTTATTTGATTTTAATCTTTGTATTATATCAGCTTAAATTATTTTTAGCGTGAGTTGTATAATTGAATAACTTAATTCAGAGGCTATCATTGGGCATACATTTCCTTGTACTTATCTTGTAATGGTTCGATCACCGCCTGCAAGTGTGATCAAGAGTTTATTTTGGTTATAAAAGGGGTAAATCCTTAGGGAGAGGTCGTAGTATAGGTAGGGAGCCAAGACGGTGAGCCAACTCCATTAAAAATCTATAATTGTGTGCACTCTGATTGATTCCGCTGCTTGCATATTTTTTATTTGTGACATACACCCTATTCACCCCTTCTAGGGTTTTTTTCCAATTGGTATCAGAGAATGATTCTTTTATCAGAGAATTATTCTTTTTAGACTGACAGTATAGTTGAATTTCGATTCTTACTATGGCACATAGTCCAAACAAATCACCCAAAATCACTGATAATTCACAAGTGCCAATGAAATTTTTTGATACTTTGATTTCTCCTTTTCTAGGTACTTTGAATTCCTTCAAGACGGTGGTGGGTCAGCAAAATTTAGGTGACAAAGAGATTAATGCCCTTATGCAAAAAGTCAGAAAATTCTTAATGAACAACAAAAGAAAATTTGGCAACTTATTGGGCGATAAGCGAAAAGATAGTGATAAAGATGAGGATAGCCAACTTAGATGCTTTTGGTGCAATAAAAAGGGACACATAAAAATCCATTGACCTCTTATGAAAAGAGGAAAAGCAAAGGATGGCAAAAAGAAAGTTGGAAGAGGTATGTTAGCCACATGGGACACAAGCGATGCAGAGGAGCTCTCTTTAGATGATGATGGAAAGAATGACAACGAGACATGTTTCATGGCAAGAAGTGGAAAGGTAAAATCTAAAACCATATTTCGTAGAGATTGATTAGAATTTAGTGATAATATGTTTGCTGATATGGAAGAAGCCTATGAATATTTAGTAGATCTCTTTCAAGACATGGCCCCTAATTATGTTAAGCTTGAAAGACTACATGAATCTTTAGAAGACCAACTTGCTCTTGCTAATTATGAGAAAGAAGAGTTGTATTAAATGAAAGCATTAAATGGGATAATAGATAACTATGATGAAACTAACCCATAGATTATGACTTTAGAATTAAGAAAGGCTAATAAAAATGGCTACGTTAGAACTTCAAAACTCTAATTTGGCTGAAGACTTAACTGAAAAAGTTAACACCTTAGGTTATAAAGACTCCGAGCTTAAAATTTGAAATCACAAGGTTTCTAGTTATGAAGTAAAAATTGAACGACTCGAAAAAGAAAATTTCAACTTAATAAAGGGAAAGAACCTTGCTTGTGAAGTGGAAAAGAGTGAGAAATAGAAAAATTATGAGGTTAAGATCAAAGAATTAGAGAATGAAAACTTAGATCTTAACACCATTATAAAAAATTCACTAATAATCAAAAGAGCTTTAATGAGATGTTAGATGGATTAAATAATCAGTCTAGCAAACATGGTTCAGGTTTTAAAGAGAAGCAACAGCCTAAAAAGCCTAGGAAACACATGGAAAAAAGATTTGCTAGATACATAAGCTCTCCATCTAGCATATATGATGTGAACATGCTTTCTTCTAGTTATAACCACTCCAATATTACATGTTTTTATTGTAATAAGAAGTGACATGTCATTCATGATTGCCTTGTTCGTATTTATCCCGAGAATTTTAAGTGGATCCCTAAACGTCAAATAAAGAAAAGTAAATCATCTTCTAACACTTTTGGATACAAAACATGTATACCAAAAGGTGCATCTTTTTCTACAGGTGCATCATTGGGATTCAAGTGATAACATATGTCATCTTGGCAAAAATCGGCATTGATTTAGGTAAATGGTGGTAAAGAGGGTGCTTTTGATTCATCTTTTTTGAGTACTTTATCTTCATTATCTATCATGACATTATAGGATACTTCATCAGTTTGCATGCGTATAAATATGAGTCTTTGATATCGTCGTTTGGATATTTATACATGTTTATCATTGATGTCATTGAAATCTTTATAAGATTCTTGTTATGAAACTTATTAGAAATCCTACCAACATTAAATATGAATTTGATGATGATATTTTATGTTAATGAAGAATTTCCATACTTAAATTGTGCATGATTGATTGTTCATTGTTAGCATGCTCAATTGTTTATTTTTTTGAATTGATAGTCATATAACTTATGTAAAGTTGTTGGATGATGTGTAGGCTCAAAAAGATTGAATTCTTTTTTGATTGTCTTTACAATAATATATATTCTCTTTATGGATGAATTGAGTAGTAGGAGTCGAATACGTAGATAACTTCATGCGTCACTATTCTAAGAATATGTAGATAACTTCTTGCGTCACTATTCTAAGACCTAACATAGAAAAATAAAAAGAGAAAGAAACAAAAAGAAAGAATATTGGCAAAATAAAAAAAAGTGAAAAAGAAAAGATGCCAAATATTTTTGATACCGATACTTAATAACCGGATTTTTGGGGTGTGTTGAGTAATGCGCATGATCGTGGTAGATGAAGTAACTGTTTAGCACACCTCAAATCCAAAGGACCCGAAATTTAACATCAAGGTATCATCTGTTAGTTGTTTCCCTACATTATGCCTAAGAGTTTACTCCAAAGAGATGAATATAGAAAATTTGTTTAAGGCAATTTTTAGGATTTGAATTTTTTTTGGTTCTCTAAGCATGTACCAATTATTCAAGTAAGTTGTTTGATGATATCTTGTTTTTACGTTTAAGCAACAATGGTATTGTTAACGAACGGGTTTGGTCAACAGTAAAGTGGGCAGACTCAGATGCCTATGATGATGTGGATCCTCGTCAGTTAGTATGTGGGACCTACGTAGATGGTAGCTCGGGGCTGGATGGGTGCGATCGAGCTGCTGAGACGAAGCCAGACCTAGCTGTGAGGTGCTTCGAGCTATCTAAGCTCATTATAGAGTCGTCTGTCAAGCTATCTGCAGCACAGACAATCGTTAGAAGGGTTGGATCTGGGTTTCGACACAAATCACATCCGATGCTTAAGTTAGCAGGGGACTTAAGGAGACTCGGGGCTACAAGATCGATCTAGAGGGAGATCGTCTGTGGTGCTGTCATACCGAGTGAAGGAGGAAGAAATATATTGTGGAAAATATAAAAGTAAAGGTTGTCAAAGTACCTCGTACATAGTATCTTTGGAGTGTGAACCCTTTCTTCGTTGTCATCTTCTCTATTTATAGGTGACGATTTATTTAGCCTGTATGTAACGGCTCCCATTTATGATGGCGAGATCCCATCCGAAAATGGGGATAACAGAAATCCATTTATTCTGCCATTATTAACCACTCATGCGGCTTTAGCGTGGCCCAATGGCTAGATGCACTGGCACCTTGACTAGGTAATTAACTCCCCACTCTTGGTGGACCCAAGGGTTATAGGGCTCAAGCTTAGCGCCCCGATTAGGCTCTTCTTTCTTGGAAGAATATTTCTCTCTACTTTGTGGGCCG